>JAXQQM020082535.1:0-18328 GCA_034641835.2 Pinus albicaulis | reverse complement strand
TCATCCTCATGAAGGTTGCAGGAGCATTCGTCAACTTGAAAGGCATGACTAGCCATTCAAAAAGGCCTTCCTTGGCTTTGAAGGCAGTCTTCCACACATCAGGGGGTTTAATTGGTACTTGGTGATACCCAGACTTCAGGTCAATCTTGTTGAAATATTTTGCACCTTTGAGTTGGTCCAGAAGGTCATCAATCCGTGGGATTGGGTACCTATTCTGGACAGTGATCTTGTTCAACACCTGATAGTCAATACAGAGTCTCCACGTCCCATCCTTCTTCTGTACCAACACGATCGGGCTCCCACAGGGCGATGAACTTGGTATGATGTGACCTTGCAGTAGCTCCCGAATCTTCCTTGATTTTGTCTTCTCCATAATAGAGTGGCGATAGATATTTCCATTGACTATCACAGCACCCCGAGGTCAGATCATGGAGTAATGGAATCCTAACAAATAACAATTGTGTAAAGGTACACTATGGTTTGAGTGAAGATGTCCTCGTACTCCCCTAAGAACTTGTTCATTTTTTTTGTGATGCGATGAGCCCTTTCTCGAGGTTGTATCTACAATATCCTTCTCTTTTACCTAAGGAGGATCATTGACAGAAAAAATCTCCCGGGCTTTGGAAATGATATTAATGCATTGTTTCAGGCTGACTAAAGAGATGGAACCAGGCTGCTACTCCGCATCCTCGCATAACTTATTTGAACAAAGTAAAAATAACAACACAAGGCTTGGGACTCATACACATCATGTTGCTTCCACAAGTATGGTTGTCCTAATAATACATCAGAAACATCAATAGGAGCAACATCACATAATACCTCATTCATGAAGGGCTTGATGCTATAGGGAAGGCGGCACTGTTGGCTGACGCGGAGATCTCGTCCTTGGTGAAGCCACCCGATGGTGTATGGATGTGGGTGAGCTGTGGTCGGCAAGCCCAACCGCTTCACGGCGTCTGCTGAAATGAGGTTCTTTGGCTCCCTAGGTCTAAAATAACTTATAATTTAAACCTTCCCCACCCATGATCCTGTGGAAGTGGGAAGAGGTGCCTCCCTCCCTTCTGTAGATTCTTGGGTTCCTACTTCAGATCTTGGTGGTGGAAACCATGGCATTGGGCCTCGATTTATAAGATTCTTCCTTCATTCCCTTGTCACCTCCACTGAATTAGATATATAATATGATTTTAGGAATCCTCTCGAATCACCAAAGGAGTGACCGCCATCCTGGACAGGCCACTTGCAAGTGTTGGGTAATGATCTTATTTGGAAGCCCGCCACCATTTTTCCTAGGTACTTCTTTCTACCAGGTGCATTATTCTCTTATAGCTATGTTTTCTGTAGTCTACCCCATTTCGTTTGTCCTTGATCTATTTGCAGTGAATAGTTCCTTTTCTTTTGATTCGCTAATCCAAAGTTTCGCTTCTTCTGCTTGAATTTCTACTCAATATTGGCAGCATAGCGATATGTTGCACCAAGCGAGGAGATGTCCAAGAACTCCATTTCCTCCTGAATGTATTTATTCTAACAACCGCAGTACTTGAGAACTAGATGTTTCTTAGAATATTTGATACCCAACTTTGTCAATAGGGTATGGAAAATATTCTTCAACTCATGCACATCTTGATCCCTTTGATGTGGTAGCATGGTCCATTGTATGTATTGGTGAGCCCTAGTATTGTACCAACAAGGCTACAAATCCTAGAGGCTACTCAAATTTACTATCATCAAGGGGTTCGTACAAACTTGGAGGTGACAGTGTTATATGTACAATAGATGAGTTCTACTCATGCCATCCTCTTCTCAATTCTACATTGAGGTGTTACTGCTAGGTTTACTTCTAGGAAAGGAAGTCTGGCACACTTCTGAATGAAATCTAATAATGGAAATAAATCATGACCATTACACTATCAAGAGGGAAAGAAACTATTCTAGATCATAGTGATTCATCTACCTATCCGTAAGAAAGAGAAATTCACACTAAAGCTGATGCAAGAAACGAAATTAAACTAAGTGGCATTCATAATTTAGATTGCTTAATTGAACTTGCAGAAAGGGAAACTAAACTAGGCACACATGTTGAATCAAATTACTAATTGGGTTCTTTTTATATTATTCTTAACTATTGTGCTTAATAATACATCTATCCATGAGCTAATCAAACTTTTAAATGACTATGTTTAGAAACAAAATAAGGAAGCGTTGAGAGGACCTAAGAGGGTCCCTCACTCAATATTTTAGAGTTAAAGGTGTGTTGGAGGCTAGGCTAGGCCTAAATGAGGTGAAATGGTGATTTTGGGTTGAAGGAGTGAGTGGTTGTGTGTTACTATAGGATTTCCTCTAGTGCTACAGGATCTCTTGAAAAGCTACAAGAAACAGGCCGGTGATAGTTTGAGACCACAAATGGTGAGGAAAGGGTTAGGAGAGGTGGAATGAATATGGATCTAGGTAGATTAAGGGTATCCAACCCCTTTTTCAATCTCATAACTCTTCACAAATCCTTTCTTTCACCTCCAAGGTGGCTCTCGGTGTTACGGTGGAGATTTCCAAAAACAAGGTTAAATGTGACTTGGATGGAAGTTGGTTGATGAGGGTCGAGTGAAGCTAATGGTGCCTAGAAGTCCTCCCCTCTTCTACTCTATTCAAACCCACAATCAAACTAGATGTTCATGCATTATCATTGACATATCTATCATAATAATAAGGGAAAAATGAGTTGAATTTAAATAAACCTACTTACGACAAGAAACATACAAATCACCTCTCTGAGCAACGTCCCCTCGGGGTACAATTTAGGTTAATTTTTGCCTATATTTTGTTGTCTGGTGGTTATGGGCATGACTCAAAGGGCTTTGGGGCGGGTCAAAGTCCGTCAATAATTGTAATGGGTTTAAAGGGAAAACCATGAGTCTCAAACCATGGTTTGAGACCATGGTATCTATGCGTCTTAATATAAATATTTAAAGATTGAGTCGAGTAGAGTAAATCAGAAATCTCATGGTGAACTATTTTATGTTTTAATCTAAATTTATATTTTTGGGTAGAAAGGCTCTTGTTGGCTATGTGCACGGAGACATAAGTCTTGGCTGTGTTCGGACTCTGTTGAATGTGTGTGCAGAAGGATAGATCCTATTGAAGGATTGAATGTACTGAAACTACTAGATCTCTGAATAAAGAATATTGTTTTGGCGAACCTGGACTATTGTGTGCTTTCTTGTATTATTTATCTATTATTTTCATATATGTTTTTAATATGTTTTGTTATTCCATATTTACTTATGTTAATGATTAAGCATCCGCGTGGAATGAATGCAGTCGCTAGCTATCAGGCGTAAGCACGTTGATGAGTAGATTTTATCAAGTATATGTTTACTATGCACGAATATATATTGAAACTATTCCTTGATAATTCCATGAATATTTAGATTTTTTGATATTTTGATGCATCGGATTTTTTGTATATTATCGCTTTAGTTCGGTTACAAGTATTTTTTATATTTAGGGCTAATATATTAATTCCTTCCTCAAGGTGTATATGTAGGTTTTAAACCCAAGACAAAATTATCTCAAGTAAAACGAATCTTAAAGACAAAAAATAAACAGTAGCGAGAGCATAAAACATAAAATAGATAAACACAAAGATATTCCCCTGGATCCCAAATCAGGACGACCAGCTTGATTTTTCATTATATTCCTTTTAGTGTTACAACACATATATATACATGCCGAAGCATACATAAACCCCAATCCATTAACCCCGGATTAGAACATAACCATAGTTCCCTTGACCGGATCTACAAAATACCAGGGGTCGAAAACCATCGTACCCCAAAACCATGTGCAAACTCATGCAAAAAACCATAGCGACCGCCCACCATAGCGGCCTCCCACCCTTTGTGAACTTCGGATAGGGGGCTGCTGGCCTCTCTCGTGGACCCCCGCTTTCCACGTTGTGCTCCTATACAACGACCAGGGAGTTGTATCACCATTCCCCACTGCGCATGAAATTATTCGTAGAAATAATATAACACATGTTGACTGCAATCAGCTCCCGTTGTGTTCATATGCAATCTGGCTTAAACCTCTCAAATCCCCTCTGTCAGCCTCAAAAATCCTTTTTCTACCTATCGCTGTCATCTCCTGCCTCTAAACTACATTATAAAAGGCCAAAAATTCCATGATTTCCATATGATCGGGCCCTAGCCCCTTTTTGGCCAAGCCCCTGCACCTTTTCCTCCACGTGACCCGCACCCGAGACCAAGCGTTTAAGCCCTGGGCGCTATATCGCAATCGGAGGCGTCGGGCGAGCGTTTCCCTTTTGTAACACTGGAGAATTCCGATGCGATTGGTTTTTAATAACAAGTCCCATGATGCATTCTTCACCGTAGATCCGTTATCCCGATCCGACGGTTGAGCGCAAATCGCACTCCCGCTCCCAATCGCAATCGCAACTTTCGTTGTGTTACCCCTTTGTTCCACTGCGATTGCGATTTCCCGATTACAGTCTCCACCGTCGATCTATGATATAATCTAACGGCCAGCGCTCAATCGCTCCCTCACCCCCGATCGCAATCGCACTCTCCAATCGCTAACACCTTCTGCCCTTTGCGATTGCGATCCCCCGATACAATCTCCGCCGTTGATTCCCCCCGTTGATCCAACGGTCCAACTCTAATCGCTCCATCGCAATCGCAGCGTTTAATCGCATCCCCTCTTTCGCGCCCCCCGATTGCGATTGTCCCGATCCGATCTCAACCATTCGTTTGATCCATGATCCGACGGCCATCGCACTTCCCGCCTCATCGCAATCGGAACCTGTGTAATGTGTCACACTCGTTTCCCTCCGATTGCGATTGCCTGACTTAATCTTGACCGTCCGTTGGATCTAACGATCTGATGGCTCAGATTTAATCACCCTCCACCACGCTGGGTCCCACCGCATATGATCGCGATTCATTGCATCTTCACCGCATTCCTTTGTATTTCCGTCATAACCAAAGTTTTGTGTTTTACATTAAAATCCTTTGTTTCATAATTATTCCACCCGCTGCTCATATATCAAATCGTTGTTCGATCTCCGCCATTGATTTTCATCCCCAAACCATGATCGAACGGTCCATAAGCATGTTTTGGTCAAACCCTATTAGTTCACTGTTTACACCATATCAAAAGCATTTCCCATCGTCATTTCGTGTAGAGCCACCGTTTCACCACCGCTGCGTAGCCATTCTGCCCGTCCTCCGTAACCATCCACCTCCTCTGTGCATGGATTTCTTAATACAGTTGCGTGTTTTGCAGGGTGCAGGCGTTAAACGCCACCATGATTCACGGTCGCTGTTACAGTGACGCAGAGCCCGAGAGCACAGGAAAGGGCCATGTTCAGAAGTGAAATCATGGAGAAAGGTCCAGAATGGTATGCCGACAAGACTTTCATTAAAGGAACAGAGTTTAAACTCTATACAATCCTCCCCAGAGCTATTAAAGCACAAATTTCACAGTCAGAGGCAAGCATGGAAGCAGCAAAGGAATATCAATGGAGCAGCAGAGAGTTAAAGGCATGCAATTGAAGAAGTTAAGCCTTATTTCAGCAATTTCGAAGGCAAAGTACTGTACTAAGGACCTCGAGATCACTTGGAAGGCTCAGCGCATAGAAATCAAAGCTATCAGGGTTCTCATATCAGCAGATTTGTTCTAAAGGACAAAGTGCCCATATTACTTCCATATTTTACCATGTTCCTGAAGAAAGTTCTGCACTGATCACAGTCCGAAGCGGCCAAGAGAATTTGTTTTGAAGTATGGTTGACCTTTGTATCATTATCTCACTTTATTGTTCATTCACCAAAAATTACTACAGAGTACTGCAGCCAGGTACAACAAAGACATACCTGAAGTAAATGGAAGCCTGACGAAGACGGTTCTTTCCTCCAGAGAGTACCGGAGATAAATGCATTGAGTTTAAACAGAATGGGCTTCGGCCCTTTTCTCTTCTGAGTTTTAATTCTGCATTTAGTTGTCCACCTACCACCTCTGCTCCTTTTTCAGCTATATAAACCGAGAAGAAACACTTTGTAGGGGGTTCCAGATTTTTATCAGAAAATTATGCAGTGAAAGGCTTTTTGCATACATTTTGTAAAACTCTTGTATGAAGGCTCAGAGCCCATAGGGTCTCAGTGAGGAGGAGTTCTATCTGTCAAAGAGGATTCTGGTCTTTGGTATTTCACAGTCTGTAACTCTCTTTTATATGTTATTTAATATATCATTTCATCTCATCCATCTTTCCTGTATCATGTTTTGGAATGCGAGTGGCTCACTGATTTCTGGTAAGGATTCATCCTAGTTGATGCCCATACTTAGATCAGTCAAGCGCTTTAAATATGGCTCATGCATGATATTCTGTTCCATTATTCAGCTAACCATACTTCTGCTATATTAGTTGCTTTGGGAGGGTACTTTTAAAATGCTATTATCATGTATGGATTCTTAGATTGGTAAGCCCATGCATGGTGGTATTGTATATCTGGGTATCAGCTCAATGTTAACTAATATCCTCTCATTATTTCTTTCACTACATACAACTTCTGATAATTTATGTCTATGAGGTATCTTTGAATCGTCCCGCTTTACAGTAAACTATCTCTGAATTGTCTGTTCCTTTTGTATTTAGAGTTCTGCATTTTGCCTCCACAATATCTCTTTTCCTGTGTCAGTTTCTGAGAGTTTGGTCCCATTCTATTTCATTTCCCCGTTTACAGGAGATAGCATGTGAGCTGAAGCTAACAACTTCATACATTATACTATATGCTCCTTGCTATGCTAAGATGTCCTAGGCACTGGTCTATCACAACTCTAGGATGTCTCTAGGAGCTACAACATCTTTCTAGCGCCGTTTCCGGGGACGAATTTAAGAAAATCAGAATCCCTGGGCCTCGACAAAATCATATTCACTCTCTAAGTAGGTGAGCACAGAGATTTGAGAGTTGTATATCCCTCACCTTGGCGACTCCACATTTGTTATTTGATATATCTATTTGCAGTCCTAGCTCCCGTAAGCCACACCTGAGGTTAGATTCGTCTAAACCAAAGTCACCTTCAGTATCTGACCCTGAATAGATTATACATAGAAGGAATTGGAGGGAAAGGAAATCAGCTCGTTCCCAAATTCCTGAAGTGCCTATAGAAGATTTTCCTTCCTCCTCCTCTCAATATTCTCAGTTGCAAATTCTAGACTCCACTGTAGGAGATACTGATTATTATTACTCAGACAGTCCACCTAGAGAGGGTATCAGAAATAAAAACAATCTTCATCCTACTCCTGAGGTTGAAGAGGTCAAGGAAGTAACTGAAGTATCTGCTGTTAATAGACCTTTGTTTCCCTCAACCCCTCAAGCTGCAGTTGAGTATATTCCTATTATTGTTCATACTCCACTTCCTACTCTTCCTCCTCTGACTTATCAAACTATTGTACCACCTCCACCTCCTCCAATGGCTAATGTCCCAGCCTTCTTGATGAATAAATATGCACCCCTGGCATTACCCCAAGTGCTAAATGATATGCCCTAGGATAATCTGAAGGTCTTGCCCAGATTCAATGGAGAAAATGAAATTGATGCTCAAAAACACCTCGAGACTTTCTGCTCCTTTGCAGAGAATTTTAATGTTGAACATTTAGATGTGGTCTTAAGACTATTTGTGCAGTCTCTTGATGGTGAAGCTTGAAAATGGTTCAAGACGTTGGCCGACCGTTCTATTACCACTTGGGATAACATGGAAGACACCTTTCTCAGGAAATGGAGAGAGAAGAAATATCATGGAAACTGTCTCATTGAATTCAACACACTAAAGAAAAGACACAATGAAGGAGTGTCAGAATTTATCAAGAGATTTAATAAATTGTATTTGAGTCTCCCTGCTGATATGAAACCCCACCAAACTGCTGCTAAAGTTGTTTTTGTAGCAGCCTTTGACTCAGAATTTGGTTTCTCTCTCAGAGAAAGAAAGCCTACTACCCTGGATGATGCGCAGGTAGATGCGCTAGAGTTAGAAGCAAACTTTTCTTCCACTGGTAAATCGAAAGGAAAATCCGAGCAAGATGCCAGGAGAAGGAGCAAAGAAGAGGTGTCTACTTCTAATCAAGACAAAGACTCAGACAAAATGGAAGAAATGAGAAAATTAATTAAGAAAATGGTCAAGCTTGAATTGGAGGCCAATAATTCAGCCTTTAGAATTTTCCAGAATGCTCCAAACAGAGGATACAATCCTCAATATAGGAAACCACCCTTGAAAATATTTCCAAGGGAAGCAAATGAACAACGGGATCAAGTGCCACACCCATTGTACCTGGAAGGTCCAGTGGACGACTCTACTGAAGATGCTGCCTATAAACTGGAGGATGCAAATCTTGCCTTTTCAAGTAGTGATAGGGAAGAATGCCCTTTGCAAGGGAATGACGAAGCTAGGTGCTCATTGCAAGAAGAAGAAAAGATCAGAGACGAAGATCAAGCAGATTTTGATCATTATTGTAAACAATTCGATGATTTCATTCAAGCCCATTTCAATAGAAGATATGATCTCAGATCTTCCAGAAAGAGGACTCGTACCCAAGAGCAAGAAGAAGAGCTGCCCCAGGAGGAAGTACCTATTCAGAAGGAGGCTGCAATGCAGAAAGCTACAGACAGAGGTAAGCAGCCTCTAAACAAACCTTCGCAGTCTAAAGATCAAAATCCTTCCTCTTCAAAGGTAGTTATTCCTCCTAATACCGAGTCTGTGTCAAAAGAAGCCCACCCCCCAGTTGATAATAAAGAGTCTAAAGAGGTTGTGATAGAAAAGTCCCCTCTTGCTTTCAATCTGCAAAAAGAACTTGAAAAAGTCAAAATCCCAGTTCCCTTGACTGAACTGTTGAAACAGCCAGCATATCAATCTCAAGTCACATCTTTCATGCTCCCTCCAGAAGTGCCAACCATCCCAGATAGTCTCAACCTCCAAGAAGAGAGACCCATGGTAGTTTTTGGCCCACATGTTGAGGAGATAGACCCCTCTACTCCTCCCTTCTATGTGTCTCTAGTAATCCATGACCTGCTATTGCATAACTTTATGTTGGATTCTGGAGCTTCCCATAATCTTATGCCTATGTCAGTCATGGAACAACTAGGTTTACAAATCACACGTCCATATAAAGACCTCTATTCATTTGATTCCAAAAGAGTTAAATGCTTGGGGATGATCAAAGATTTGGTAGTCAATTTAGCCCAAATCCCAGCAAAAAGTGTAGTAATGGACATCGTGGTGGCTAAAATTCCAGCTCGTTTTGGTATGTTGCTATCAAGGTCCTGGGGAACAAAAATTGGTGGATCAATTAAGATGGATTTAACATATGCCACTATCCCAGTCTTTGGCGGCCAAGAGAGGAGACTATACAGGGAGACTAGATTTGTCAAGATGGTGACTAAGACTGACAATTCTGTGAATTCACTAGTCTACAGTAAGGAAGGAGAATTTTCATGCTTGATGCTGGAAGAAGATCAAGATTATGCCCATGAACCATCCTTTTTCCATATTAAGACTGAGCAGCCTTCAGAAGGACATGAAGCAGGAATATGGACACTCCATTTTGATGGAGCAAATTCGAGAGAAGGGAATGGAGCTGGAGTGCTATTAATCTCTCTTGCAGGAAAATGGATTCCACTGTCTTTTAAACTAGAATATGAAGCCACCAATAATGTGGCTGAATATGAGGCACTTCTGTTAGGATTGAAGACAGCCAGGAATATGAATATACAAAGTTTAAAAGTTCTGGGAGATTCAGAACTAGTAGTAAGACAGGTTAGGAATCAGTGTCAGACCAAACATCCTAGGCTAAGGGCCTACAGGAACGAAGTTTGGGACATGGTAGAGAATTTCTTCTTGGCATTCAATATCTAGTTCATGCCTCGAGAACAGAATAGGATGGCTGATTCCCTTGCTGTGGCTGCTAGTACATTCCGACCACCTCAGAACCCTCTTTTAAGATACGAAGTTGAGCTGCGTTATCGGCCTTCAATTCCAGACAACATCAAACACTGGCAGGTGTTTGAAGATGAAGAACAAATGAAGAGATTTCTGGAAACAGTGGGAGAATTCTCCAATATGGATATTGATGATAAAAAAGAGGTAGAATCCGAGGATACTTCAGAGAGAAATTGGGAGAACAAAGTGGCTGGTAACAAAGTGTTGCAGTTGAAGGGAAATGTAATACCTAGAGGGTTGGTGCCTCTAGAGAGATTATTTGACAAGAATGATGTCTCATTGCAGCCAAACAAAGTGGTAGAAGAAAATCAGGTTGAAGACCTGAATTTGGGTACTGAAGCTGAACCCAAAGTTGTTAAACTGTCCAAGAAAATCCCTGAAGAATATAAAAAGCTATATCAGAAATTATTCCAGTCTTACAGAGATGTGTTTGCATGGTCCTATCAGGACTTGAAAACTTTTGATATCAGTATCATGCAACACAAAATTCCATTGAAGGCAGATGCAAAGCCCCATAAGCAGAAGCTCAGACAAATCAATCCCCTGTTGATGCCTTCTATCGAGAAAGAAATCAAGAAGCTGCTAAAGGCCAAAATAATTGTGCCATTAAGGTACTCCGAATGGGTGGCAAACCTTGTCCCTGTACGAAAGAAGAATGGATAAATAAGGCTGTGTGTGGATATCAGAAACCTAAACAGAGCATCCTTAAAGGATAATTATCCACTTCCCAAAATGGATTACATCCTGCAGAAGGTGGTTGGATCTACCAGAATGTCAATGATGGATGGATTCTCTGGTTATAACCAGGTGGCTGTGCTTCCATAGGATCAAAAGAAGACTTCTTTCACCACACCATGGGGTGCATTCATGTATGCCAGGATGCCTTTTGGATTGATTAATGCACGGGCTACTTTTCAGAGGGCAATGGATATTGCTTTTGTTGGGGAGCAAGATAAATTATTGGTGGTCTACCTTGATGATATCACTGTATTTTCAAAGAATGATGCTGAGCACGTTGAACATCTGTGGAGAAATTTTGAGAAATGAAAAAGGTACGGTCTCTCCCTTAATCCTCAAAAGTCTTTATTTGCATTAGAAGAGGGAAAACTTCCGGGCCATCTCGTGACTAAGGATGGGGTGAAGATAGACCCTAAGTGGGTAGAAGTTATAAAGAGTATTGCTCTTCCCAGAAATAAGAAGGAGGTCCAAGTATTCCTTGGGTGCATAAATTTCTTGAGAAGGTTTATCCTTAACTATGTAGAGATAGTTAGGCATATAACATATATGCTGAAAAAGGAAAATGAGGTAAAGTGGTCACAAGAATCATGGGAGGCATTTACCAGGATAAAGAATGCTTTTGCAGAAGCCCTTGTACTGTCTGGACCAGACTATGATAAACCTTTTATGATTTTCTCTTTTGCATCACCCCATACAATAGCAGGAGTATTATTGCAGAAAAATGAGGAAGGTTATGAGCAGCCTATTGCCTTTTTCAGTCAGGTGCTCCGTGATGCAGAATTAAAATACAACATATTGGAAAAGCAAGAATACACTCTAGTGAAATCCCTCAAAGCATTCCGTGTATATATCTTACAGTCCCACATCACTGCATTCATGCCTGCAGCTACTGTAAAAGACATCCTTATTCAGGGGGATAGTGAAGAAAAAAGGGGAAGGTGGATTGCCAAAATACAGGATTATGACTTAGACATACGCCCTACTAAGCTCATCAAAGGACAGGGACTTGCTAGAATGTTAGCTGACTCAAACTATCAAGCCCTGGGCATAAATTTGTCCATTATAGCAGGTGAGGAATCTAAGGAAAAAGAAGTAAGACATGGAATTGGGGTAGCTACTCCAGAGATACATGTAAATTACCTCACCAGTCCGTGGTACAAAGAGATAGTAGAATATCTCCTTACACTTAGCTGCCCTCCAAGTTGTGATAAAGAAAAATACAGAGCATTACGATTGAAATCACAGAAATACATAGTTGCCAATGGCCGGCTATACTGGCGAGATCCCTCAGGTATCTTACTCATGTGCCTCACAGAGAATGAAGTAGAGAGCATTATTGCAGAATTCCATGAAGGGATATGTGGAGGTCATTACAGCTGGAGGGCCATAGCTCATAAAATTCTGAAGGCTGGCTTCTATTGGCCAAACCTTTTTGGAGATGTTTTTTCCAGGGTAAGAGCATGTGATAAATGTCAAAAGTTTTCTTAGAGACAGAAATCTGCATTGTTTCCCCTGATTCCAGTGCATGTGGATGAACCATTCAAACAATGGGGTATTGATTTTATAGGTGAAATGCATCCTCCATCTAGTGGACAACATAAATGGATATTAACAGCCATGGATTATTTCACCAAATGGGTGGAAGCCATACCTGCAAGGAATGCTACAGATACAGTGATAATAAAATTCATGGAAGAAAATATCATATCCAGGTTTGGCTGTCCTGCTAGAATAGTGACTGATAACGCCCAAGCCTTCAAATCTGCAAAGTTTATGAATTTCTGCCAGCAGTATAATATCACACTAAGTCACTCTACATCTTATTATCCACAAGGAAATGGCTTGGAAGAGTCCTCAAATAAAACTCTGGTGAGGGCCTTGAAGAAGACTATCAATGTGAATCAGAAGAATTGGGATTCCCAATCGAAATTTTCTCTATGGGCTAATAGAATCACCAGCAAGGGAGCAACCGGGAGATCTCCCTATGAATTGGTATATGGACGAGCAACAGTTTTTCCTATACAACTGGCTTTACCAGTGGCCCGCTTCATGCAAGAAAGTCAGGAAGAACCTGATGATATGATCAGGAGAATCAATCAATTGGTGGAATTAGAAGAAACACGGGGCCAGGTGAATCAGAGATTGATAGAATATCAAGAGAAAATGAAACACATTTTTGATCAGCACGCAAAAGACAGGAAGCTGCAGATTGGTGATTTGGTGCTCAGGTAGGATATCTGGAGAGCTGAGAAAGGTAAACATGGCAAATTCGACCCCCTCTGGTTTGGTCCTTTCAAAATTGTGGAACAGGGGGGCAATAATACTTTCAGGTTGGAGAATTTATAGAGGGTGATGTAGCGCCAGCACCACCCATTTGGGTATATTTAAAACTTCGGGTCCCCCCTAGGCTCGCTTAGTCATTAAGGTCTTGCACCGAACCTGCAGTCAGTGACATCCCAACGACCTATCCCTAACCCCTCATGAGTTGTCTCGCCATCATGATCAGATGCCATTGTTGCAATCATGCCATATGTGGGAAGGATCATCTAACGTACGCTCGAAAATTCTTACCGCAGTCGCGCCATGTGTAATGAGATTGCCATGCATACGTTTCAATGGAAACCTTTTGTGTATTGATGAATAAAAGCCTTCCCGATGTAGGTCATTAAGCATGTTGCTCGAATACTTCTCTTAAACTTGTTAGTTTCATATGTTTTATCTGTGGTCACCATTATCAAAGAATAATTATGATGTCGTAATGTTCCACGCAGGTCGACCCCACGGGTGACAAACTCCTCAGTCGTGTCACGACATCAAGGGTAATAAATTGGGCTCAACGACGAGGCCAAAGTTGCGGAACAGGGAAGGATCAGGAGCAAGTGATCAGTACTGTTAAAAGGAGGATGGTGTGATGCACGACGATCAGAAAAGAACCCTCTATGTCACTGATGCAAAGGCTTCCTTCACTAGAGCGCACCAGATGCTTAAAACGCTCCGTTTGAAAATGTATAGATCCTACATCATATCATCTAAATGTCGATGGTGTACGCAAAGGAACATATTTCGCCACTGCGATGAATCTAGCCTGAAGTATAGCCCGGTGAACAAAGCCGACTCAGAAGATCTCCCTAGAGAATGACAATCTCATATTGGTGTGTCAAGTCGACGGCAGAGTTTCAAATATGGCAACGCACCTTTGGGAAGCAACATCTGTCTATCTTGAGATACATACTGTGGCATTATTTAGGTTGCACGAAAGGGCCTTAAAACCCTACTCTCCTTTGCTCCTACATGTCCATGAATATTGTCTATACGAAACCATAAGGGATGAAGAACTTCAATTAGAACCTAAAAGGTGATGTTTAAATGCATGCACCTCTTGGTAGCCAGGCGCATTGATGCATATGCGAAGGGTCTCTAGAACCACAAAGCAAGAAGGCTCAATATTAAAAGGGGCATCAATGTGGCTTGAGTAGCATTTTTCAACTCTCGATCTTTCAAAACAAGAAGCCTTCGTGTTATGAGATGGTGGCCATGGCATAAAAGATTGCTATCTAGTTGCGCTAGCAATCGGAGGAAAAAGAAAATGTCATGTTGTATATTAAAACTAAGGTGCAAACATATGGTTTAAAGCCATATAAGAACGGGTTAACAACATATGAAATCCCATTACGATTTAAATCAAATATTTTTATGGTGGATTGGAGACCTATGGTAAAACATGGTGAGCGAATATTATGACAAACCCATAGTGACATGTTGTAATGGTGGGCACAAAGGTCGATGGCAAGTTTGTTTCTACCTATGGTAAATGATGAACAGATGTATATTATTATAGTGGTAAACCTCACATGGGCGCCAATGTTTCGATGCATGGTGGTCACGTTTAACAATCTGGAGCAATATGCATATATAGCATGGAACACATTGAAAACACGGTGCAGAAATACATGGAGTCCAACGTTGCATGGCACAGATATGAATGGACATGTGGCATTGGAATCCAACGTTCGATGGTTTTATTTTTAAAAAACATGGAGCGGGTGCAAGGGTCCGACAGCTGTTTCAAAACTTGTGGCAAATGTTTGGAGCAATTTACATATCTAGCGGTCAACAGGACGTGGAACGTGGTGCATAAATCCATGGGCACGTTTGCATGGGACGTAATATTTCGATTGGCTTGAAGGTTTGCATTACCGAAGTTTCCATCCATAATAAACACTTGTAGCATATAGATAAGCGGTCAAACATTGCGTTTTAACGTGGAGCATATATATATAATGGCCGAATATTATGTGTGAACGTGAAACAAGAACCCTATACGAAACCAACGACGGTGGTGCATTTCTTCATTGAAGGGAATGGCGCCAGCTTATTTTTCAACAGAAGGATGGTCTCGTGTGCCAGACAGTGAAATAAAGAAAATAGAAAAGTTGAACATACGATCATGCCCATGCATATACGGGGAGCAGTGTGCAAAGGTTCGATGGCGCAGGTTTGGAACGGATACATTTTACGGTCCAAAGGTGTGTTTACACGTGGATCGGTCAAACTGCATGGATAAAATCTTCGACGCGTCCATCTCCAAGTTTGCATGGCAACTGTCATAAACAGACCATGCGTTTCTGGTAAGCGTATAAGGACATAGTGCTGAAATAGAATCTGAATGAATTATGCCGACTTCTGTAGCCCCGAAGGCAATATTCCAGGAGATAATCAGTCTTTAGATCTGCTGTGCTCGCCATATTTAGAAAAATGCTATCGTTACATACTCGTTGGAAGCTGAAATTCCGAGACTGCCATTACTGACCACGTTGAGCTGTCTTCACAGAGCTCAATTTTCGGTGATGCCTAAGGCACTTGCTGTTGCTATGTCCAAAGGCACTGAAGACCAGACCTCGCATTCCACATAGATCGATTTGAGACTGTTGCAGCGCGTTCAATTACAGGCCCGTGAGAACAATGACCGAAGCAGAAGCTTTCAATACTAGACGTCTTATACAACTGGCTTACCTAACATTAGAGGCTGAATGGCAGAAACTCTGTATAGAGGACTGTTTTATTCCTGGAGGAAGAGCTGTGCTGTCGATGTGTTGTTGCCTGGAAAAGTTAGCCCGCCATCGAGGCTTGGAAGAACCCGTTTGGTAGTTAGTGCTACATATAGAACGATGCTGTCGTTGGGGTCGTTGGGAAGTAGAGATGGTTTCCTACCTCGTCACTGATCTAGAATCGGAGCAGGGCTGCTATTAGTTTGTCTCTTGGTCTCTTTAGCAAATGGGAGCATCATAAAACAGAAGTAATCGTGTAGGTGGAAGTCGTTCTGCAGGGTTATTAATGGATGTTATATAATAGCTAGCCCAGGGATGGGATCTTAATATGGTGGCTCTGCAGCCGCGCAAAGGAAAGCTTTTAGTTGGGCTAGCTATGATTTAATGGTCCTAAATGACCAGCCCCAGTGTATAAGACTATTATAAGCCTTGCCTAGATCACTGTACCTGAACAGTTCTCCTCAGTCCAGATACCCGAGATTCTCCAATAGAAGGTGACAAGTACTGCTCCTCTTATGGATTGGTAATTGATGAGCATGAAAACCTACGGAAAACGCTAATAACGTGAATAAAGAAGCTCATGCCTATCAAGTAATTTAATCCAAGACTTGAAGAGGACCTTGTATGTGGGGAGGATGATAATCTCGACAGAGAAAGGGCACAGAGAGAGCTATCCCTAGCCATTCTCTCCGACGATTCAGTAGTTGACCACACAGGGGTCTAAGTTATTGTTTTCATTCTTACAATTGATTAAAATGCCCTTAGCTTTATTATTATTGTTCAATCATGGAGACATGTGACCTGTGTTATTTTATTGCAGGAAGAACCTTTCTGTTTGCACATGAGAGCAGAGGTTTTCCCCAGCAAGCAAGAGGACCGGTTTTCAAATCATGTGAGATGAGGAATACTGCCACAAAATCCGCAGATCTGATTGAAGTCGCAGGTCGCAGATTTCTTCAAGTCGCAGGTCGCTGATGGCCTAGGTCGTGAAGTCGCAAACCCCAGCAGGTAGCAAGGTCGCATATCTTCGATTCTTTTTCCTTTTGCAACGCCGCAACCCAGCGACCTAGTCGCAAGGTCGCAAGGTCGCATATCTTCGATTATTTTTCCTTTTGCAACCCCGCGACCCAGCGACCTAGTCGCATGGTCGCAAGGTCACATATCTTCTTTTTTCCACCTTTTGCGACCCCGCGACCCAGGGACCTAGTCGCAAGGTCGCAGGGTCACATATCTTCATTTTTCCACCTTTTGCGACCTCGCGACCCAGCGACCTAGTCGCAAGGTCGCAAGATCGCATACCTTCAGTTTTTCACCTTTTGCGACCTCGCGACCCAGCGACCGAGTCGCAAGGTCGCAAGGTCGCATTCTCTCATTTTCTTACAACTTGCGACCCCGCGACCCAGTCAGGTCGCAGGTCGCAACAGCAGCCAGGTCACAGGTCGCAAAAGGACTGGGTCGCAAGGCAGCCCAACGGTCAGGAAGATGAAAGGTCAAGGAAGCCCAAAGGGCAGGTTTTGTTTTATAAATACTCCTTCGGGAGCTTGTAAAAAGGATGAGGGGTTTGGAGGACTCGAGTTGAATATATTGTATTACCAGAGGGTTACACATTGAAACATGAATACAAGCATTTTGAGGAAACCCCTTTGTTGGATCTGATGTGTTTGGCTGTGCGAACACTGTGTGTATTTATTTACAGTTTCAGAACATCTTTTGATTAATGAGACTGCACTCTTTAATGGCATAATTTATGCATCATGGTTACCTGTATGTGTGTTAATGGTGTTCAGATTAATTGCTTGCTAAATGGATGTTAGTGACTTTGTTTATTAGCATTTCATTTTATCTTTCAGAAATTAAAGGGGCATCTCGCCATAAAGAACTATTTCTTTTGTGGTTAGAATACCTCACAAGCATAACCCCAAAGATGTGTTGCTAACGACACCTCCTTCGGCGTGTATGCTTTATTAATTTTCTCGCTACGCATAGTGTTATATACGTGTTTAATGCATCAATCATATTGTCTTGTATCAGTTGATTAGGTGTGTATCCACTGTTTTATAGAGTTTAAGCGAGACCCAAAGCAAAGGAGAAATCAGTGGTAGCCGGACCCACACCCCGGACGGGATCCCTATTCCAAACGGTTCAAGGTCTAAGTGGGACCTTTTACTGGGGAGATCCCCTGTTTGATGACGGGACGATTTTCCGTCGACATAGGGTGACTTAACGAGATGCCTATAATGGTCAATTCATCAAGCCCTACTTTTAGTTACGATTCCCAGAGCCGAGCGACACGATGTATTATATTGTATGATAGTTTCCTTTTTTGTTTTAGTTTGAATAAGGTGGGTGTTGTGATGAATTATAAAGTAAAAAATGAAAGTGTTGAAGAGCAGAATCTTCACACATGATGATCAAAAAGATGCAGCAAGTTCTCGTCATACTCGGGATGAACGTGTCGTCCCCGGGGAGCCAATGTTGATCATAATCGGCTCCCTATAAAATTCTCATATACGATATAGCTTAAACCTCAAATCCCCTTT
>JAXQQM020086768.1:0-29999 GCA_034641835.2 Pinus albicaulis | reverse complement strand
TTTAGCTTGAACCATGTTAAACATGCTTCATCCTCTAAATAAAGTAAATTACTCAATTTGAGGCAGGTTAACATTTCTTCTCTTATTACGTAATGTGGAACATTCAGAATCACGAACGGAAATTTTGTCCACCAGGCATCAAGGTATAGAACAAAAAGATGCATAATAATAATAAGTTAAAGTTAATAATAATAATAATAATAAATTAAAATTAAGTTATAATTTAGTGTGTTTTGTGATTTTATAAATATATATATAAAATGTAAGTTAAAGTTAATAATAATAATAATAATAATAAATTAAAATTAAGTTATAATTTAGTTTGTTTTTGAGATTTTATAAATATATATAAACTGTAATGTTATTGATGTGAAACATTCTCTGGATATTTGAAATAGATTGATGCTTATTAACATTACTAATCATTTACTTTATATACTCGTATAAACTATAACTAAATTTGATAAAACTATTATAAAATATTCAGCTTGAACCATGTTAAACATGCTTCATTCTCTAAATAAAGTAAATTACTCAATTTGAGGCAGGTTAACGTTTCTTCTCAGTGATGTGGAACATTCAGAATCAGGAACGGAAATTTTGTCGACAAGACATCAAGGTATAGAACAAAAATATGCATAATAGAGAATAGAATAACCATTACAGAATGAAGGTGAGTGGTTAAAGACCCCGTTTTCCTATAACCACTTAGAAAATTCATTAACTTATTGAAGAACTTATGTTCCCACTAAACCATCTTTGCAAAAAACGATGCTTCTTTCATAATTTCTTACCCTCATTCAATGGGATTTTGAAAATTATGTTTAATCTGAGGAATATAAACTCAGTTCCAAGAGCATGCCATCATTTTGAGAACAATTTTGTTTGATTGATCTCAAAAAATCAGTGTTCATAATATAACATACATTTTCAGAGGGGTTTAACAAGTTGTTTATTTTTTTTCTTATTTAAATCTAATTTTAACAGATTACATTAAAACAAATTTAATTTAAATAATTTTAATATATATATCTATATATATATAATTTCCATATTACATTATTCGTTTTTTAATATAATATATTGTTTTATTTTTTCCTCAAAGAAAAATCGTAACTTTTATTAATAAATAGTTAAAATTACATATTGTAGATGTTGTAAAACATATAAAAAAAAAGTGATTATTGGTCACTCAATAATCATTTGCAAGATGAGTGAATATACTGTCCATATCCATAACCACATAATATATCAGTCCATTTATAAATAAATATACACAATAAGATCCTCTAGTAATAAGAGTCCAGTAAAAATGCTTGCTATAAAAAACCATCAGCTATAAATGTATGATATATCCATTATCCCATCAATTGAAACAATAAAGTCACTCTAGATCTGCATCTACCTTTAGATGATGAACAAAAGTAAGATGATTAATGCTTCAGACCATTGTGTTCATTTATTTTCCATGTCCCACGTGCCTCCTTAGTGCCTTCTATGGAAAGATGATCATAAAGTGAGTTCATTTCTCTATAAATGTGTTCACAAGAAATATTATCAAATTGCCCCTTTAACATCATAATTTCATCTAATAAATTCCTGATTCTTTGTGTATGACAAAGAGAAATATGGTTGAATCAATCAATAACCACTTTGGAGTCACCAAAAACCTGCAGTTGCTGAAAATATTTTTCTAATGTAAAGAGAAGAAATAATTTAAGACTGAAAAAATCTGCAAAATTTCTAGTGCCCAAACCCAATGCAGACATCAATTTGAAGAATTGACTATTGTTGAAGTAAAGTAATACACCACCACCACACCTGCCATTTTGAGAAGATCCATCAAAGTAAGTCCATGGCCTGGACTAATCAATGGATTTTGTGAAAATAATATGAGTACTGGATCGTTGTGTTGGTATGTTGATCTTGTTGATTGCATAAATAAGAAATAAAAATGCAAATAAATGAGAAAATGAATCACAGAATAAAACATAGGAAATTTACATGGTAGAACCTTGATAGTGTGTTAAGGAAACCTACATGGGGCAAGAGATTGGAATTGTTATTACACAAAGTTAGGAATGACTCTCCAACATTAAATCAAGCCTCTTGGGAAACATCATTTTTAATACGAAGACTTCGTTACATAATTCCCTATGGTTACAGAATTGCCTGAATGATAAAACCATATTTACTAAGATAATTACATGTTTAAAAATGATTAAATTGTTGTCATTCTTAACAATCTCTGCCTTGAAAACAATTTCCTAACCCCTTGCCCATGCCCATTCATCATATTTCTGCAAGCCAAGAGGAGCCAAACACCATTGCAAATTCTCTACCAATATTGGTTTCGTGAACATATATGCAAAATTCTCATGTGTGTGGACTTGCTTGAGAGCTACTTTGTCACCATCTATCACATGTATTACAAAATGGTATCCAACATCAATGTCCTTAGTCTTGTTGTGATCAACCCGTATTTGTAGCCAAATTAATAGCACTCTGAATCTCACATAATACATTCACTTTCTCCAGTGAATTTCCAAGCTCATCAAGTATACCTTTGAACCATATTTCCACTTTATAGACATCTGAAGCAGTTATATATTTTTCTTTATTAGTGTACAAAGCATGTGTTTCTTGAAGCTTTGACATCCAACTAATTGTTCCACCTAAAAGAGTAAATACATATCATGTAGTAGACCTCCTCTTGTCCAACTCTCTTGCATAATCAACATCCACATATTTGCAAACTAAATCTCTACAACCTTTAAATATGACATAATGGTCTCTTGTGCCTCTCAAGTTCTGAACCACCCATTTCATTGCTTGAAATGTTGTTCTCCTGGATTTTTCATGAACCTATAGACAACTCCAACTACATTTGAAATATCAGGTCCTGTAGATACCATCACGTACATCAAATTTCTTACTACATTTTCATATGGGATATGACACATGTACTTATTTTCTTCATCATTTCTAGGACGAATAAATCTTGAAATGGGAAGCTAAAGGAACATATTCAGGTTTCACAATATCCATACTGAAATTTGCAAGTATATTCTCCACATACCTCTGATGTGATAACCAAAGCTTTCCATTTTTCCTGTCTCTATGTATCTTCATTCCCAAGATATTTTTTGTAGCTCCAAGATCATTCATATCAAATGTCCATGAAAGATGATCCTTTAACCTTTTGATCTCTACTATATTTTTTCTTGCAATAATCATATCGTGAACATACAAAACCAAGACAATGAATATTCCATTGAAACATTTAATGTACACATAATGATCATACTCACTTCTAGTGATGTTCTAGCTCACCATGAAGGAGTCAAACTTACTGTACCACTTCCTCGGAGACTACCTCAAGCCATACAATGATTTCCTGAGGTTGCAAACTAATATTTTGTTACTACCTTGTACCTGAAGGCCCCTATTTCTCATGTGACCCAGCCGCTCATGCCATAGGAACTTATATTCTCCTTCATTCTCAGATATAGTTGTTGCCTCATTAACTTGAGTACTTCCTTTAAGTCTATAAAGGTTTCTGATCTTCCCTACCTTCATAACAACTAAAGCTCCCTTTGCAACTCTAAACACTCCACCTTGATTTGTAAATTTATAACCCTCTAAGTCCAACACTCCCAAAGAAAAAAAATTATTTTCCAACTTACATACATGTCTAACATCAGTCAATGTTCTTATCATATCATCATACCTTTCAATTCTAAAATTTCCCACCCCAACAATTTGAAAATATACATTATTTCCCATAAACACAAAACTACCATTCACAGCTTGATATTAAGTGAACCAATTTCTGTGTAGACTCATGTGATGAGAAGTTCCATAATATAACAACCAATATTCATAATGCTAAGAAACATTGTAAATAGGCAAAGCAACATCTATCATTCATGATTCAACAGATAAAGCTTCATCAATTATACCTTATTCAACTTGATTTTATTCCTTTTTTGGGTTTTCAATGGATTCCTTTATTTTTCAACAGACTTTCTTGTTATTACATGTTTTATTGTAGTACCAACATTTGAATATACACTTCTTGCCCCTTGAGTTTGATCTAGAAGAAATTATTTCTTGTTCTCCTCTCTCCATGGACCAACCTATGGATACCGTTGCTTGTGGCGTGCAAGTTCCAACGTTAGACTTCCTTCATACCTCTTTAGATAACAATGCTCCCACAGTAGAATAAAATTCTAAAGATTCAGTTGTTCTCAAAAGTGATAGAAGTCACAAAGTGATCCCAAGAGTTGGGCAAGGAGCATAATAAGGTAATGGATTTATCTTCTTCTTCAAATTTAACATCCATATCTATCAACTGACAAATAAGTATATTAAATATGTTTAAATGTTCTGAAATTTTAGTGCCCTCCTTCACCTTGAGGCTATAAAAATTTATTTTCAAATAGATTTTGTTTGTTGATGACTTGGTCATGTACAATGTTTCCAATTTTCCCCATAGACTTGTTGTTGAGGTTTCTTCAACAGTGTTGAAGATAACTTCATCCTCGAGGCACAAACTGATGGTATTGAGAGCTCAGGCATCCAAATCCTTCCAATACAAATATGTCATGCCAAAAAGTTTGTTTCTAACCCCATCTTATGCTTTGTGCAACCCTTTTTTAAGCAATAAATACCATACCTTCAGTTTCCACAATGAAAATTTATTTTTACGGGTGAACTTATCCACCTCAAACTTGACATTAGTCATTTTGGACATTTCTCTTTCTACACAATCTCTTTCAAAGGTTCAAAAATTAAATCCTTCACCTATGGTTTTTCCCTTAATTTGATTCTTGAATATTCTTGCTTCTACGTTAATCGTTCACCAAGGGTTTTCTTCCCTTTTTAATTTATGCTACTATCTAGGGTTTTCAACTAGAGTTTTTAATAAAATCTCCTTCTTTTTTTAGATTTTTTCCAAATAATTTTTTCCTTATTTCTTCAAAAAACAACCTTACTTCCCCTTCCTTTTAAAAAAAATATAAACTTAGTAAAAAAAAAAACGTATACCCGAAACTTTTTCTTTGTAAATGACTCCACTAAATCTTCAAAAGAACTTTTAAAAAAAAATAAAAATAAAGGAAACCAACAACCAATTATAAAAAAAATAAAATACATTTTTCCTCCCGCCAATCAATTTTGAATTCTTCATATTAAAAAACAATTACACCAAAAATAAAATACCCGACAACTTGGGTTTCAATTTGCAATGAAAATAATATTTGTGGCTACTGGAAGGTCCTCAAGAGTATTATGTCCTCATAATGACTCTATGGATTTATGTTCTGGCTTCAATAACGACTAAAAAAAAGAACATCTCCACTCAACTTACAAACAACATGCAACCCTACAATTTTTTTTTAATACAACAATTCTACTCTGATATTTTGATACAATGATGGTCTCGGCTTTGCAATTTCTTCTTTTTTAACAGACAAATCCCTTCACACTCCATAATGCAGGATTTAGATTTGAGCTCTTTCCTTACAACTTCCTCACGACCCTATAACATACAGTACTACTACTGCATTTAGCACCATAATATATATATATATATATATATATATATACGATGGAAGAAGTGGGACTCAGAGAATTGGCTCCGCAGATCGCACCCCTATGGGTTGATCACACCTTGATTCTCCCATGTAACTTTTCCCATCCTTCTTCTATGGGTTGGTACTTCTTCCCTTAGGTCTGGGTCATTTCTTTGTTTTCCTGCTCAATCCCTTTGCCTGATCTGTGATATATTTTTGTTTCCTCCCCTTCCGCCACACCCAATCATTCTCCTACATGCCGAGTTGTGGAACATGATGGTCCAAACTGCTCTCTCAGTCCAGAAACTGGTTGCGTCCTCCCTGTTCAGTTTTATTTTATGCGAAGGGCCACAAGTGTTGTTCCATTCCCTTAGGACGACACTTATCCATCTGCCACCCCCGCTCATTATGAAACATCCACTCCCCCTCAATCCTTTATGCAACCTTCCCTCAATGGAGCTAAGCATCGGTCCTCGACAAAACCTCCTCCGCGCAGAAAGATCATTAGGGAAAAATTGGTTGTTGCAAAGCTGGTGATGGGTATCAACATTCCAATTTCACAAATCCTCGATTACCTAGAAAAAGCTTTGGTTAGACGTTTCTGCAGTAGGATGGATTCCAAAGAATCTATTCTCAACTGGCTGGATGAACATTGGAAGCCACTTCTGGCTTATACTCCTATTTTACATCAACTGTCTCGAGGATGGCTCCCTTTTAAAGTTTTTTCATTACAGGATAAACTGAAACTGACTGATCGTGTCTGGAACTGGGGTCCGGCTGGTTTAATTCTTCAGAATTGGGATGTTAGTTTTAATGCGGACCGCACTCCTCAACACTTACAAAAAGTCTTGGTTATACTCTCTGGTCTTCCCTAATTACTTTGGCAACGTGAAATTCTGGAGGAAATTGGAAATAAGATTGGAACCTTTGCCTCCCTTGAAGATGATTGGGAAACCAAATATGATCGTCGATGTGCCAAAATTCAAGTGGAAATTGATGTTAGGGAGGGATGTTATGAAGGTATTATTCTGGAAATTCATGACAAAAAATGCTCGCAAAAACGGGATTATTGGAAGCTGCCATTCCATTGTTTTTTATGCAGACAGGTGGGTCACTTGGCTCAGGATTGTCTCAATCCTGATTTTTCTCGACCTTCATACAAAAAGGTCTGGCGTAAAAAGGTCAGTCAGGATAGTGCTCGAGTTTCTCCCTCTGATTCCCCAAAAGTGAAGGCGCCATCGGAGGATATGCATGCTTCCCAATCCAAATCACACGAGGATGCTTCTCAGTCTAAAAACTAGGAGGCTTCTTCTTCTTCTATCAAAGGTAATCCCTCTGATTACTCTGCAACTCCGTTGATTTATTCTAATCATGATCTGATCACTAATTCTTTGGGTTTAAACATATTATCCCCCTGCATCCCCTCTGTATCTTCTCTGGCCACTAACTCCGTTGTCTCACCCACTCCCACTGCGGCCATTCTCGCTTCGCCTCCCAAGGTGTCTCCTTCCTGTAGCCCTCCTTTCTCCTCCCCTGCTCACCTCTCTCCTAGCCCATACACTACAAAATTTCGCTCTCGTGCTCCTTTGCGCATTAGTCTAGATCATGCTATCAAAGGAGGCCTTGTTATGGCACTTCCGCCTAAAATCACTTTAGGCAGAAAATATTCTTTATTCAAAGCTCAAAATCAAGCATCGGAGGATGTCCTCTCTGGAAAACAGAAGACAATTCTGAGCACTCTTAGAGCAGAGAGCGCCCCTAAAAAGGGGCTTAAATGACCATTATTTCCTTGAATGTTCGAGGTCTTGGGGGTGCCCCTTCTCTGCTAGCCCTCAAACGTTTATGGCACATTGTCACTCCTGATGTGTTTCCTTCAAGAAACTAGATTGTCTAGTTCTCGGACTCTTGAATCTCTATCTAGTTGGCTAAAATATTGGTTCTTTTCTTATGTGGATGCGTCGGGTTTAGCGGGGGATCTTATCACTACCATTAAGTCGTCCATCTCTGTCCTTTCCTCTATCTATTCCGATTCATATATAAAATCCTCCATTGATGATCCCTTGTCAAGATGCTCTTTCAGTCTTCTAAATGTATACGGTCCCTCTAGCGATAAGAGGTATTTCTGGAGTGACCTTCTTACTTCGGTTATCCAGGACTCCCAAAATTTTATCATGGGTGATGATTTAAATTTTACCATCTCACTAAATGAAATCTGGGGTCCATCTGCAAGGCTTGATCCTCTCACACATTTTCTCCAGTCTCGTATTATCTCTCACAGATTAATTGATGTTCACCCCATAAAACTGGAACCTACCTGGTGGAACAATAGAAAAAATGACGATGTTATTGCAAAAAGGTTGGATCGTTTTTTAATTAAGGAATCATTATTGACATCACAAATCTGTTTTAAGGCCCGTGTGGAGACTAGGGGCCTCTATGATCATCGTCCCATTGTGTTATCTTTGGAACTTCCCGATTCAAAGCCTCCTCCCCCATTAAAGTTTAATCCCTCTTGGCTAATGGAAGATGATTATAAGGCCCTCGTTAATGCTACTTGGACACATCTAGCTCCCTCACTTTCACTTTTTTACATGCAGATATGGGCCGAAAACATTTCAAATATTAAAAAAGTTACAAAAGCCTGGGTTGGAGCTTTCAAAGCAAAACAACAAATTTCCCTTAAAAACACTGAAGCTGATATAGCTTATTTATTTAAGCAGAATTCTTCGGGTATTTGGTGTGATTGCGATTTGGAAACCTTAAAATTTCTGGAGTTAAAACATCATGAGCTTCTCACAAAAGAAGAACAATTATGGCAGCTAAAAATCCATGCAATTTGGATCAAGGAGGGATACAATAAAAAAAATGTTTTCATCAATTTGCAGCTTACAAAAAAAATAAAAACTCCATTTTTGAAATAAAATCGACTTCCAGAGACATGGCTCGTTCTTTCGAAGAAAAAGCAAATGCAGGAGTCACACATTTTAAAAATGTTTTTACTGCCCTTGATGGATGCCCCATCCAAGAAATTTTACAAATTTTACAATTTTTCCCTCGTATGATTACAGTTGAAATGAATGAAGCTCTCTCAAAGGAAGTGGATGAAAAAGAGTTGGAACATATCCTCAGAATTTTCCAAAAAAGAAAAAGTCCTGGACCAGATGGTCTTACGATCGAATTCTATCTTGGTTTTTTTATTTAATAAAGGAGAAATTGCTCTTAGTAATAAACGGATCTCAAAAATTTGGTAAAGTTCTTAGTTCAATAAACTCGAATTTCATTACGTTGATACCGAAAGCTTCCGCTCCCACAACCTTTGATGATTTCCGTCCTATCTCGTGTTGCAACTTGATTTACAACTTAATTTCCAAAATTATTTCTCAACGATTAAAGCCGATTCTAAGCAGCATCATTTCAGAAGAACAGTTTGGTTTCCTTTATAAGAGACAAATACATGATGTTGTTTCCTTAGCCCAGGAAACCCTCCACTCTGTTCATCTAAACAAAAATCCATCCTTTGCCTTAAAGTTGGCTTTTTCAAAGGCTTATGGTAGAGTTAATTAGACCTTCCTCAGGTTTTTACTCATTCAAATTAGCATCTTTAATGAAGTTGTTGAATGGATTATGGGTTGTATACAATCTATGACTTTCATTGTCTTGATTAATGGATCACCCTCCTCTTTTTTTCGTGCCTCGCGAGGTCTCCATCAAGGATGTCCCCTCTCTCCTTTTTTGTTCTTGCTGATTGCTGAAGCTTTAAGTCGATTATGCATTCATGCTAAAGCAAGCAGAGGCCTTAAAGGTATTTATGTAGCTGGTGTTGATTCCCTTACCCACATCCTTTTTCTAGACAATATCCTCTTTTTTTGTGAAGCCACTGTTGATAATGCCTGTACACTTCAAAACATCCTATCCCTCTTTCAAAAGGCTATCGGAATGTTGATCAACATAGATAAATCTTGTATCATTCATAATAACATACAAGATCACATTTTATCCCAAATCGAGCTTTCTCTCCCCTTCCCTGTAGGTGATTGGAAATATGGGTTCAAATATCTAGGTTTTACTTTAAAACCAAACTCATATAATTTCAAATATTGGTTATGGCTTGTCCAGAAGGTTGAAAAATGTATTATGCACTGGAAAAATCGTTTTCTTTCCAGGGGAGGTCGTTTGGTTCTACTCAAATCTGTTCTTCAAAGTATACCTTTGTATTGGGCCACCATTGCATCAATCCCAAAAGGAATTCCCCAAAAGATTCAAAAATTATGTCTCTTTTCTATGGACAGAAAGCAAAAAATTTGAAGGGATTCCGCTGGTGAAATGGTCAACTCTTTATCTTCCAAAATAATTGGGAGGTTGGGGGATTAAAAATCTCCCAACTTTTTACCTCTTTGTAGCTACAAAATCTTTATGGAGGCTAACTGAGTATCCAGAATTTCTCTGGGGCAGAATCATGCGCGCTAAGTACTTTACAGGACAATCATTTCTTTCTTGGTTCAGATCTCCAATTAAATCCTACAAAAATTCCTCAATTGGATGGAAGGAATTGGTCTTAGCCTTCCCCCTTATCGGTCAATGGACGACATGGAATATAGGGAATGGGAAATAGGTGCATCTTGTTTTGGACCCATGGGTAGGATCGGGTGACGAATATCATCTGTCACCTGACTTACTTTATGCCTTGCATTTTTCTCAAATTCACATAATCGAAGATGCTACTGTATCATGTCCACAGGCGTGGGCTACCCAAGGCTAGAAGGATGCTCCCTCTTTGGGACTTCATAACTCCTTGGCATCTGAATGGAACTCTTACATTTCTTTATTAGTTAGAAATTTCATACATTTAGATCCTGAGGCAGAAGACATTTTGGTTTTGACAAAGAACGTTTCTAATGGCTCTTACATGAAAAAAATTGGTTACAAAGCTGCGATGCAATCCTCGTTCGTAGGGGATGCTCCTTTTTGGCTGACCCCTTTGTGGAAATCTCCTGGCCCTTTAAAATCAAAATTAGTTCTTCAGTTATCCATCCAAAATTGTCTCTTAACATGGGATAATCTTCAACACCACGGATGGGAGGGCCCGAACCGTTGCTCTCTAAGTGCAAATGATGTTGAATCATGTGCTCATTTATTTTTCCTTTGTTCGTATGTGGAATCCGTCTAGCAGCGATCCTCAACCGCTATTGCTGCTCCTCGCCAGCCCATAGCTACTTCCTATGAACAAAGATTATTTCAGTGGTGGAAGGAGCTCAAAGTAAGATCTTTTTTGGCTTTCCCTTCATTATTCTCATATGGCATTTGCTGGGCTCATAATATGGCCATTTTTAATGACAAGATCATTATCGAAGAGCTGACTACGACAATGATTATACAGTGGGTTTCCGAGCATAAACTCCCACCAAAATCCAAAAAATTTTGTGCTATGGTTCCTCCTAATATCTCAAAAACCTCTCCATGGGTTTTCTTCGACGAGGCAAGCCAAGGCTCTCCTCCTTTGGCAGGCGCAGGGGCAGTCCTACATTTCTCTCCAGGTGAAAATTTTCACATATTTTATGCTTCGGGCCACTGTTCAAACAATAAAGTTGAACTTGCTGCTCTCTGGATGATTCTTCATGTGGAAAAATGTAAAAATATTTTTACATTACAGTGTTTTGGAGATTCAAAATTGGTGATCGATTGGGCACAAAATCAGCCACAGATACATTCTCCCCATTTGCAAGCTATTCTCCGAAGCATCAGGAGCCTTATTAAATATTTTCAAAAACTCACTTTCAGGTATGTATACCGTGAACTAAATATGGAAGTTGATTCTTTGTCAAAAACAGCTCTCACTCTTACTCCTAGCACCCTGAAGATCGTGGATCTCTCCTCCAACTCAGAGGAGATTCACATGGTTTAAATTTATCTAAATTTTTTGTTTCTAATTTTATAATCATCATGCATTAGAACAAAATATTGAATCACAATTTTTGATGTGTCACGAAAGGATTTCAATTTTGACAAAAAAAATTTTGGTATAAAGAACAACTGCCCACAAACACATAATGTGTGTTTTTCTTCTTTTGTAAATTTATGAAAAAATATCTGTTAAGAGAGATCATACAGCTCGAGGAGCATTGTAAGAACCCCAATCTAGGGGCTGGCCTGTTATTTCAATTTTGAAATAAAGTTTTTTTTCCACGGGGAAAAAAAAATAAAATAAATAAAATATATATATATATATGCAAATTTTCGAGCATCTTCTGATTCATACCATTCATATTTACTATCATTACGATGAAACTATACCTATACATTATATTATACTTAGAACTCATATGTCTACACATATTCACGAACTATAACAGTCATTCATAAAATAAGCATTAACCCCGCTATTCGAGACTAACACATCAACGTTTATTCATATTTTAATTTTTTAATAAGACATAGTCATAACTATAGACATTCTATTGTCAATCCATCATATAATGTACAGTTCAAGTAAGTGTATTTTTAATGTAATTAATGGTGAAAAATGACCATGATCATGTCAATGACGGCCTAACGTGGTTGATAAAATCGAACCTTAAGCTCTGGCAATGGCTGGGATAGTCTACAAATATTCTAAAACTTCTCTCAATTGACATCTGTCAGTGGTATGGTTCAACACTTCTCTCGATCTCGCTCTTAGATCACATCTGACGATATCCATTGATGTTGAGGAGGTTAGGGTAACTAACCATCCTTCCGCTCAGTCCACCAATCTCATTTTCATTTCTGCTTCGTTTCATTTCTCTCTACTCCAAGAAGGTTTTCCAGAGGGTTTGTTTACCAAATTCTTCTCGGTATTCCTTACAAAAATCTCTTGTCTCTGTCAGGTATACCCAGCACCCAACTCTAGTGTGTTGTTTTCGTTGATTTTCATTATCACATGGAAATTCATTTTTCCTTCTTATTGTTCTATCATTATGGTTATTTTTTTTTATTTTTTTGTGGCTACAGGGATTTCGTAATGCAGAACGTCAGAGTGAGGATAGGTCGGCCCTCGACATGGCTTGCAAGCACTAGTAAAACCCTGTTTTCGATTTTCTGTTCTTCAACATGAATATTTGTCCATGTGCAAGGTTTTCATTCCAAGTAATTCTAATGTTAAGCTTTTTGGATGTGTAATAGGGTTTCGAGATTGGATCAACTCTGCCTCTAGCCCATAGTTTGTAAACCCTAAGCTCATTGGCACCAATCCTCTCCAAAATGTTCAAGTAGGTCTCTTCCCCATTTCGTGTTAATTTTCATGACATAAATATATATTAATTCCTCAACCCTATCAAGTTTGAGGGTAACACAACCCTCCCATCTACTGTGGCAGGGTTCAGTGGGGTCGTCCCTCTAGCTAGACGTTAATTTTAATGGAAGTTCATGAATCTCAAAGCTTGCTTCCCTCTATGTTTATTAAATTATAGTACATTATCCCTGTAAACTATTTTTATTTGAACCTATGATTGAGGGTTTCAATCCTTCAAATTATTAATTTTTTTAGTATTTGGGTAGTATTTTAATTCTACAATGAGTTCCAGCTAAATGATTATGCCTATTTCAAGGTTTTATAGTCAAACTATGACTCCAGTTTTAGACGTATTAAGAACTCTGGTTCTGTCAATGTTTGTCCATTCTGTTTCAATGGAAGTATCTATTTTTATCTCTTAATATTGAGGTATTCAACTATTTTCGAGTATTACATCTTGGTATTTTCTAAAGTTGATTTAGAACACTGCTTTTCGTCGGTGTTAAAGCTCAGGCATGCATTCTGTATTTTAATTCTTTCACAACTTTCTTCGTCAAATACTTTGTTTACTGCGTTTGACTCACATTCATGTTTTAGCTATGTTGGAGAAGTATAATATATTTATTTTCTTGTATGCCTTTTACACCATTGTGGAGGTTATGAATCTGCTTACTACATGTAAAAATCCCTCTGTGCCAGACAAGGCTTCTTTTCTTGTTTAATATGAAATAACCCCAGAGGATGTAAAACCCTATTAGTAGCTACTCTGGGAATGTGGGGTTTAAACCTCCAGTTTATTCAGTTTAATAATTTTTTACATTCTTTCATTTGTCTATATAACTGTAAGTTTAATATACATAAATAATTGTGAGGGTTGTCACCAAGACACCCTAGGTTCGTGGATTTACTTCGATAACAATTTCTCTTCTATATTCTATTAAAACTCCTACTCTTTTGACATTGGAACCCTTATTGATAGGGTAGTGTGTCACTACATAATCTGTTTCAAACTCTGTTGTTTTTCTTGGTTGAGTCTCATGCAAATTTAAATTTCTGAAGTCCCTACTCAACAGATAAGACCTAGTCTCAGACCAATTTTCCAGCCTTCTATTTAACTAAAATAAAAATAAACAACCATTAACCTGTCTTTCCCATAATTTTTCTTGCACCTTTATACTTTCTTTGTGAAAAAAATTTGGACATTTAAGCATAACCATTTCTAACAGGAAAACACATAAAACACAATCATACCAATAAACAATTTTCTCTTAGAAACAACTTATCTGGTTATTATTCTACTTCACTGGATGATCCACCCAACCATGAGGGAGGCGATCACGTCTTCCACTCACCGCGTTCTCCTCACCATATCAGGTTAAAGCAATAGGATTCTGAAGTTAGAACTCTAGACTGCCTGCCAAGTCTTTCCTCCAATCCATCAATAGAGCTCCACTGGTTTCCAAACCAGCTGAGGATTCTTATGCTCACAAATTCATGTTGTCTCTATTTCTCTCGTTGAACAGAACCCCTTTCCCCATCAGATATTTCCTTCTTATTCTCTTAGGGAAAGGTAACTTTCAAGTAACTTCTTTTCCAACCACTCTGGAGTCATGGAAATATTTACCATCGAGTTGTAGAAAATTCATAATGTAATTTCTTTATTTATAAAAGAAAATGTAATTAACACACTTGTTAATCTATTTTTACTTTTAATAGTCAAATGTAATTTACAAGAGTTTTATTTAAATAAAATAAGGAAATTAAGCTGGGTGTTACATCTTCCCCATGCGTAAGGAAAACACCATCCTCGGTGTTTTCACTTTATCTTAGTAAATAATTTTGGATAAGTTGCTCGCATAAAGCTTTAATCTTCCCAAGTGGCCTCCTCTGGGCCAAAGTGCCTCCATTGCACTTTAATTTGGGCGATGACTCTCCTCCAGAGTGTTATTTCTCTCTGATCAAGAATACGCTAAGGCTCTACTAGAAATTTGTCATTCGGTTTGACTTGCAACCAACATAAATTTATAATTAATTTAATTAAGTATTAATATATTTTTTCAGAAGACATAGTATTAAATAAAACTTACCTGTATTTTCTTCCAATGTATTACATGTTTTGGGTCATGCGCATATTGTTTCAATAAGGATACATGAAAGACATTGTGCACTTGTATGTGACTAGGTAATGCCAGCCGATAGGCCACTGGCCCTACTCTTTCCAAAACTTGGAAAGGTCCACAGAACTGAGGAGCCAATCTGGAAGAGGTAGTTCATCTTAGAGTGCTTTTCTTGGGTCTAATTCTAACATACATGTGATCCCCAACTTTGAACTCCCAATAGGTTATTTTTCGATCCGCATAAACTTTCTGCCTATCCTGGACATCTTTTAGATTTTTTCATATCTTCCGTACTTCATGCTCCATCTCTTCCAACATATTCGGGCCAAGCATTAGTTTATTTTTTGGAATGCTCCAATTTATAGGTGTCCGACAATGTCTTACATACAATGCCTCAAAGGGACTCATATTGAGAGATTATTGCTATCCGTTATTGTAGGAAAATTGTACCAAATGCAATAACCTTTCCACTTTGTGGGTTTTTGCATCACATACATACGTAACATGTCTTCTAATATTTGGTTCACTCACTCAATCGACCCATCTGCTTTCATATCGTAGGCAATGATATACTAAATTTGTGTGCCTAGACCAGTGAACAGTGCCTTCCAAAAGGTTGAGGTGAACTTCACATCTTGGTTTGAGATGACAGCTTTCAAAATACTTTGTAATCTGAACACATCCCCCATAAAGATATAAAAAATTACTACTATTTTGTAGTTGGACTAGACTAGAATAAAGTGAATTGCCTTTCTCAGCGTATCAACCACCAAAATAATGGATTCATTGTGTCGCTTTGTTCTTGTTAAGCCTATAATAAAGTCGAGTGAAATGAATTCCCATTTCCACTCCGATATAGGAATAGGTTGTAGTAAACCTGTTGGGTGTTGATGCTCCACCTTTACTTGTTGACATTCCAAATAGCTGGTCAAGTATTCAACAATATGTTTACACATCCCATTCCAAAAGTAGTCTTTTCTAATTGTTGTTAGCATCTTTTGATATCCAGGATGTTCGGCATAGGAACTTCGATGATACTCATCCAAAATCAACTTTTTCAAGCTCATATGATTAGAAATGTATATCTTTTCTCAGAAAACCAATATTTGTTCATTATTGATCTTATAATATGATTGTTTTCCCTGATTTTCTGCCTCTTGTGTTTGCTGCCACAAAAACTGATATTTAGGATCTTTTTGTGCTGCGTCCTTCACTTGCTTATGGAACTTAAATTCCACTTGATTAAAGTAGATCTCATAAATACAATGCAAATTCATACTCAAGGTATCAATGACCCGTTCTTCCTTACCTTTCACATGCTGAATTTCAAAATCGAATTCACTCAGAAATGCGTTTGACCTTGCTTGGTGTGCATTCAAGTCAGTCTTCTTAAAATAACTAGTCAGACTGTTGTGGAATGTTTTTAGAAAAAAAAATTTCACCAATAGGTAGTGCCTCCCTACTCTAAGCGCATGCACTATTGCGGCCAGCTCTAGATCATAACTATAATATCGATGCTCTTGATCTTTCAGCTTTCTAGATTCATATGCGATGACTTTCCCATCTTGTGACAACACTGCTCCCACCCCTTATTTACAATCATAGGTGTAGACTTCAAAATATTTTTTTTCGTCAGCTACTTTCAACACAGGAGCATTAATTAACAGTTTCTTTAACTATTAAAAATTGGTTTGGCATTCATTATTCCATTTAAAAAATTTTCCCTTTCGCTGCAAGGAGGTAATGGGGAAAGAAATTTTAGAGAAGTCTTCAATGAAGCACCAATAATAGCCGGCCAAGCCCATGAAAGAACGTATGTCTGGTACATTTCTGGGTACTATGCATTCCATAATCGTATTTATTTTCTTAGGGTCTACTGATATCCCTTCAGCAGAGATTACATGGCTCAAATACTAGATTTGTTCTTTGTAAAAGTTGCACTTGCTGAATTTGGCATAAAGCTAATGTTCCCTCGACATTTTCAGCACTAAGCATAAATTTTCCTTGTGCTATTCCATGTTTTTAGAATAGATTAATATATCAGCAATGGAGATTAAAACAAACTTATCCAATAATGGCTGAAAGATTCCATGCATAAAACTCATGAAAGTTTTCGGTGCATTGGTTAATCCAAATGGTAAAACCATGAGCTAATAATGTCCATATCGGGTGCGAATTTTTTTTATATATATATCCTCATCCTTAATCTGTATCTGGTGATATCAAGATCTTAAATCTATATTTGAGAATATTGGTGCTCCCTTTACTTGATTGAAAAGATCATATAACCGTGGTATCAGATACTTGCTTTTAATAGTCAGTTTATTAAGTTACCTGTAATCCATACACATCCACATGATACCATCTTTCTTTTTAACGAACAACATCGGTGCTCCCCAAGGGGACACACTAGGACGGATATACCCCTTCTCCAATAATTCTTGTAGCTGCATTTTTATCTCAGTTAGATTTGGTACACTCATTCAGTACGGTGCTCGTGACACAGGTGTTGCCCCTGGTGTTAATTCGATGGTGAAGTTGATATCTAACTTTGGCGGTAATCATATTATGCTTTTAGGAAACACATCAATAAAGTCATGAACTACAGGTATGTTCTCAAACATAGGGGTCTAGTCCTTAGAGTTGGAAAATCCTACTTGGATGGCATAAATTTGACACCCCTTCCAGATGCATTTGCCCATCTGGGAGGCAGTAATGGGGTGCAATTGGAGTGGTTTCTTAATTCCTTGTAACTCCTGGTGAGTACCATCTTCAACCATGTAAATGATATTTTTCTGCTAGTATTTCGCTACATACCAATGCCCTTCTAACCAATCCATTCCTAGTAGCAAATCATAGGAACCCAAAGGTAAGATGTTTAATTCAAAATTTATGTGTTGGTTCGCTATGTCTAAAGGACAACTTGGAACTTTGGCATTAACACTCCTATTTTCCCTAGTAGCTAATTGCACCAACCAGGGATTTTTAAATTTCAAAATTCGAAAATTACATTTTTCAACTATTCTGGGATTTATATAGCTTAAAATGGCACCTGGATCAACCAAAATAGATATATCTTGGGAAAACAATTTACCTTCTAGTTCTATCATTTTTGGCTATTAATACACTTACTGATCATCTAATGCAATGTTGATTCTAGGTATATTCCTTACAACATCTCCCACTATGGATGCTTCATGCAAATTAGCCACAGTTTCATTTCTCCCGCAGTGAGAACATTTTTTATAATAGTGTGCTTCACCATAGCCCCAACATTGTAGCAGGGGTTTCTGGGTCTATCCATGATCTGGTATGTTGGATGCTTCAATAGATCAGTCTTCTATTGGCCATTTTGGCTTTTACTGGTTTCTCCCAAATGGTCTATTCACTGGGTTCCTTGGAGAATTTTTACAATTACCCGGCCTATTAGTTTTAAAACTTTGGGTGCTCTCCTGTCCTTCCCTTGGCATCCAGCTCCTACTAGCATCCACTTTCATTTTAAACTACTGAGAGCACATTTGTGCTTTTCGAATTACCTCATTAATAGTCCTTGGATTGACAAACTCAATCCTTTCCTTCATATGTGCAGGGAAGCTACTTAAGAACCATTATACCTTTGTTTTTTCATCCGTTAAGTAGGGTTCATACCTTAATAATGAGTTAAAATTAGTTATGAGTTCATCCATAAACAACTTTCCCAACCTCAAATCATGAAATTCTCAATCTTTTTTGTCGTAAAAATGCTCTATTAGATATTTGTCCTTAAAATATTATTGGGATTCATCCCAAGTCACATTCTAATCTTTGATTCCCCATACATTATTAACTTCCTCCCACCATAAGGTAGCCTTTTCCCGCAACTGGTATATAGCTAGCGTAGATTTGAGCTTGCTACTATATTCATAAACTTGGAAATATTTGTTCATGTTAAATATCCATGCTTTTTCCACTTCTTCAACTTCTCCATCAAATCTGTGAGGCTTAATTTTTCTAAATTACCCTTGAAGCTCTACTTTATGTTTTTTCATTTCTTGTTGATCAGAATCATTTCCAGATTCTCCTTCATTTTATGTTCTTCTTATGTTAGTTCGCTGGGTATGACTTCCTTTCGAATTTTCATTAGCTTGTTGTTGCTCTTCACCTTCTTCATGAGTACCCCTCTCAGGAATAGGTTGTGTTGTACGTTGATTCTGCATGTTTGAGAGGATTTTGAGAGTGCTTTCTTGCTCTCGCATTAACATTTAGTTATCTCTTCTTACTCGAACCATTTCTGTCTGCAGCTGTTGTACTGTATCCAATAGTCTGTTGGTCTGACATTGCTGATCTTTGAGTAATCTATTGGTTTGTTGATGTTGATTGATAGTTGGTTGTACCCACATTTCTGGGTTCATTATTGAGTTCGGTAGAGGATGAGCTTCCCCTGTAGCTATGGGTGCTTGATATCCAGGTTGTATTCTCATGCTAAACAATCAACAGTCTCCTAGATTCCTATCATTGTGCATAATTTCCACACACCCTTTTAATAATCAAATGGCCCATTCGAGTCCCAGCGTGTTAACACTACTCTGATACAACTTGTAACATATACTACTGCTACTAAATTTACCACCATAAAATATATATATATATATATATATATATATTTGCAAAGGCTTGAGCACCTTCTGATTCATACCATTCATATCTACTATGATTATGGTGAAACTATACCTATACATTATATTATACATAGCATTGATATGTCTACACATATTCATGGACTATACATTCATTCATAAGATAAATAGTAACCCCGTTATTCGAGGCTATCACATCAGCCTTACCTCACAGTTTAAGTTTTTAATAAGACACAGTCATAACTATAGACATTCTACTATCAATCTGGCATATGATGTATAGTTCGAGTAAGTGTATTTTTAATGTAATTAATGGTGAATAACAACCATGGTGATGTCAATGACTTCCTAACCCAGTTGTTAAACTTGAACCTTAAGCTCTAGCAATAGCTAGGATAGTCTATGAATCTTCCAGAACTTCTCTTAGCCGGCATTTTTCAGTAGTATGGTTCAACACTTGTCTCGATATCGCTCTCATATCACATCTGATGGTCTTCGTTGATGCTGAGGAGGTTAGGGTAACTAACCCTCCTTTCACTCAGTCCACCGATCTCATTTTCATTTTGCCTTCGTGCTATTGTTCTATGCTCCAAGAAGGTCTTCCAGAGGGTTTGTTTACAAGAGGCTTCTCTGTATTCCTTAGGGAAATCTGTTGTCTCTACCACATATACCCAATACCCATCTGTAGCGCATTGTTTTCTCATTGATTTTCATTATCGCTCTGCAAATTTGTTTTTTCCTTCTTATGATTCTGTCATTATGGTTAGCTTTTTTTGATGTTTTTTGTGGCTACAAGGAATTCATAGTGTAGAGCACCAAAGTGAGGATAGTCAACCCTTTACATGGCTTACAAGCACTGGTAAAACCCTCTTTTCAATTTTTTGTTCTTAAACATGAATATTTGTCCTTGTGTAGGGTTTTCATTCCAAGTAATTCTAATGTTAAGGTTTTTGGATGTGTAATAGGGTTTCCAGATTGGATCAACTCTGCCACTAGCCCAAAGTTTGCAAACCCTAACCTCATTGGTGCCAATCCTCTCCAAACTATTCAAGTAGGTCTCTGCCTCGTTCCGTATTACTTGTCATGACAAAAATATATAGTAATTCCTTAACCCTATCAAGTTTGAGGGTAACACAACCCTCCCCTCTGCTGTGGTAGGGTTCGGCAGGGTGATCCCTCTAGCTGGAGGTTGATTTTAATGGAAGTTCGTGAATCTGGAAGCTTGCTTCCCTCTCTATTTATTAAATTACAGTACACTATCTCTGTAAAATATTTTGATTTGAACTTATGACTGAGGGTTTCAATCCCTTAAATCATTATTTTGTGAGTATTCGGGTGGTAGTTTAATTCCACAATGAATTCCAGCAAAAGGCTTATGCCTACTTCAAGGTTTTATATTCAATCTGTTCCTCGACTTTCAGACATATTAAGAAATTTCGTTCTGTCAATGTTTGTCTATTCTCTTTTAATGGAAGTATCTATTTTTATCTCTTCTTATTGATGTAGTTAACTATTTCGAGTATTACATATTGGTATTTTCTAGAGTTGAATTAAAACACTACTTTTCGTGAGCATTAAAGATCAGTCATGCATTTTTTATTTTAATTCTTTCACAACTTTCTTCGTCAAATACTAGGTTTACTGTGTTTGACTCACATTCGTGTTTTAGCTATGTTAGAGAAGTAGATTATAGTTATTTTCTTGTATGTGGTTTACACCACTGTAGAGGTTATGAATCTTCTTACAACATGTAGAAATCCCTTTGTTCCACATAGGGGTTCTTTTCTTGTTTAATATGACATAACCCCAGAAGATGCAAAACGCCGCTAGTACCTACTCTCGGAATGTGGGGTTTAAACCTATAGTTTAGTCGGCTTAATGATTTTTTACATTCTTTCGTTTATCTGTATAATTGTAAGTTTAATATACATAAATAATTGTGAGGGTTGTCACCACGACACCCTAGGTTCATGGATTTACTGCTATAACAATTTCTCATATATATTGTGTTAAACCTCCTACTCTTTTGACATTGGAACCCTTATTGATAGTGTAGTGTGTCACTACAGAAATTGTTTCAAACTCTGTTATTTTTCTTGGTTGAGTCTCATGCCAATTTAAAGTTCTGAAGTCCCTTCTCAACAGATAAAACCCAGTCTAAGACCAATTTTCTAGCCTGCTAGTTAACTCAAATAAAAATAAATAATAATTAATCAGTCAACAATATCTTTCCAAGAAGTTTTCTTGCACCTTTATACTTTCTTTATGAAATAAATTTGGACATTTAAACATAACCATTTCTAATAGGAAAACACATAAAACATAGTCATGCCAATAATCACTTTTCTCTCAGAAACAATTTATCTCGATATTCTTCTACTTCACTAGATGATCCACCCAACCATGAGGGAGGCGATCACATACGCCACTCACCCTGTGCTCCTCACTAGAGCAAGTTAAAGCAGTAGGATTCTAGAGTTAGACCTCTAGACTGCTTGCCCAGCCTTTCCTCCAATCCATGAATAGAGCTCCACTAGTTTCCAAACCAGCTAAGGATTCTTTTGCTCACAGCTTCTGCTGTCTCTTGCTCACAGCTTCTGTTGTCTCTATTTCTCTCCTTGCACATAACCCCTTTCCCCATAAGAGATTTCCTTCTTATTCTCGCAGGGAAAGGTAACTTTTAAGTAATTTCTTTTCCAACCACTCTATTCATGAAAGGAAATGTAATTAACACACTTGTTAATCTCTTTTTAGTTTTAATATTCAAATGTACTTTGCAAAATTTTTCTTTAAATAAAATAAGGAAATTGAGTTGGGTGTCAAAGCGCCTCACACCAAGCTCCGATACTACTTGTTGGTATTTTGAGAAAGAAAAGAGAACAAAGCACAAGGAATTTAGGTGGTAAAACCTTTACCGCCTGTTAAGGAAACCTCTTTAGGGCAAGGAATTAGAATTCTTATCACACAAAGTATAGAATAACTCTCCAACATTATATCAAGCCTCTCTAGAAACATGATTATTAATAAAAAGACTCCATTACATAACTCCCAATGGTTACTTAACTCTATGGTAAAACCAAATTTACTAAAATAATTACATTTTTAACAATCATTTAATTGTTGTCATTCTTAACACATTGTTCCTCTTGAGGTAGGAGATCATAAATTGCTAATAAATGAGCTATGGAAGGAAATTGATTTCATGAAAATTTTTCCAATTTTTCCCAATCCATATGCCCTATTGAATGAGCACATGAATGTTCCATAGCTTTTTAGGGTTGGCCTCATTCCAACAATTCTTTCATACTTCATTAAAATTTTCACCCTTGATACTAATATCTACAGTGTGTCCCAGATCTTGTGGCCTAAGGACATAACATAAAGAAGTGATCAACCAATTCGTCATCTCTGTTACAGAATACACAACATTTTGTTACATAATACACACCATTGTTCTTCATTCCGAGTCCTAAGTTGTGGATTCACAAACCTAACAAGGTTCTTTGTGCATATGAATACGGAATCTACGCTTATCTGACACTGTCACGCCAATAAGACAACTGTATGCTGCGATGTTTCGTTTAAAAGCCATATTCCTACGGCCATAACCGAAGCCAATTTTTGTTTGAAGGCATACTGCTACCGCCATAAACGAAGCCAATAAAACAGTGTGCTTTATTACGCTTTTCCAGTTTCAAGAACGTGACTGTAAACCCTTAGACTCAGCAATTGTAAGATTTACGTGCTACCAACATCATAATCAACTTAAGGTGCATAAATCTACAAACTAGAGAAATCAATATGACAAATAATATCTCAAAGTAACGGGCTGCAGGCTAAACAGAAATCTTTATAGGTATAACGTAAGAAGATAAATAGCAGTTTAACGAAACTTACAAGCAGCTGGCCACAGAAATCTTTATAGGTATAACGTAGGAAGATAAATAGCGGTTTAACGAAACTTACAAGCAGCTGGCCATTTAAGGAAACAACAACTAAGTTGAGGTTGAGGTCTTGAAATTCAGACGACATACCCTAATTTCTCTCCATGTTAATATAATGTTACTATTTGGAGCCGCAGCTGACAAATATAATAGAAACGAAGCTTACGTATAACCCTAAAAAATAAACATATTATTGCATTTAACATAAACTATTTATTTTTGAATACATATTGCAGAACAAACTGGCTTAGGCTAAAAGAGGGAAGAGGGAAAGCATCATAAATTTACTGTTGTTCACATGCACCTATCAGTATTGAACCGTTGGTATTTATGTCCAGAGTGACTCCTATAGCTCTCCAACGTCCATGTCTTCACTGTCTTGCAGTGACGCATCGTGACAAAGAGAGCCCCAACCTTCATCACCTCTTGTCATGAGAGTTAGAAGATTAGCATATTGCACATTCATGTTACACAGCTCTGCTTCTTTAGAATCCAGTTTGGACTGCAGCTCCGCCAATTTTTTCTCCAAATCATTGATTATTCCTAAAGAACCATGCACAGGATCTCGAAGTCTCTGGTCTGCTTCATACACCATGCTCCTTACTGCATCACCTCTATGCTCGGCCGGAAGGTCCTGTAACAGATCATCACAACATCAGAGAGTCCCATGTTTGTGGGGAACCCTAGTAATTAAGATTAGTAAACTAAAATGAAAAAAGAAATCGAATTCAATAAACCTGTAATGTTTTGACGACATGGGCATTTCCGAAAACTTTCTTGACTAACAAGAACTTCTCGAGATCGTTCCCTGGGAAAAACGGTGCGAGCACGCATTTGTCTGAACATTTCTTTCTCTTGGCCTTGCAACCAGCGCAAGGAGATATTGTTGTTGTGGTTGCAGTGTTGTCCATTTTCTCGCACAACAATTGTAGTCTGTTGTCACCGGATTTCTCAGAACTGTACTATTATCCTTCAAAGTAATTGATAATTCCACTATGATCGAAGAAAATTTATGTAGCAAACTATGGGAAACATCATAATTATAGAAAATAGAATCAATAGGGCGCATCCTAAAAGACTACAGTCCGGCGTAGAGGGAGCAATGCGAAAAAACTGCCACTCTTTTTCGTCGTGCATTGTCCTTGATGCAAGCTTCCGTGGGGCCCAGAACGGGCAATGTCGTGTGAATAGGATGTAGATGTGCCAACCCAGAACGGGTGATCTCGTGTGAATAGGATGTAGATGTGTCAACCGATTAAGACAATCTTATAGTGAAATTATTTATATATTATGTAAACTTCATTATTGAAATTAATTTAGTTATGTAAATTAAATGGTTAATAAATATTGATAAAAATCAATCATTTTATGATGATGATAGTGGTGGTTACTATATGTTAAGACCAATGCATTTTATTGGATCTTAAGATGGAAGAAGGTATCTAAGTTTGATTCTTCAAAATTTTGTTTTTATGGTTAAAGAGAACGGAAATAAGTGTTCCAATATCCCTATAGGTGGGATGGCTTAATAGGTCAAGAAGATTGGAAGTGTGGCAGATGGTAGGGAATTGAGAGAGAATGTGAGTAAGAGTAGGGCAGTCTAAAAAGAAGTGTTTTTCATTTTCCGTCTACTTAGGATTGCAAATATCTTTCCATGGGGTCTTGGTGGAGATTCTATAGTTCCAAGGGGTCTTGGTGGTGATTCTATCGTTCCAAGCGGTCTTGGGAATAGACCACCATTGCTTAGGATTGCAAATATCTTTCTATGGGGTCTTGGTGGTGATTATATCATTCCAGGGGGTCTTGGTGGTGATTCTATTGTTCCAAGGGGTCTTGGGAATAGACTGTCATCTGATCTCACTTTTAAGCTCATGGGAATTAGTTCTTATCATAGCCATGTTCTTTTTTTTTCTGATCGTTGGACAACACAGAGAGATAATTCTTATTATCAAGGGTGGGGTTGATCACTTCCTTATTGCGAGGAGAGGTGCATTCTACAGCCCATTTTTTTCTTATCATTGGACAACACAGAGAGATAATCCTTATTGTAAAGGGTGGGGTTGAACACTTCCTTATTGAGAGGAGAGGCACATTCTACAGCCCAGTATGATCGGAAGCCAAAATAAAATAAAATAAAAAACTAAAGAAAATTTTAAAAATAAAATCTAAATAATGTTGAGTTAAACAATAACTTACATAACCATATAAATAAACAATTTTAAATAACCCAGAGATATGGTAAATAAATAAAACTTGTTTTTTTATATTTACTCCATAAACCTCTATATTTACATAAACTCAAAAAATAGGTTTTATTTAGGTGAAATGTATGGGCCAAATACCATGGGACAAATACCATGCCTCAAATACCATATTTATAAAATATGTATTGTAAATGAATAAATATAAAAGAGGTATAAAGAGGTAAGGTAAATCAATAAAAATAAATCAAATAGGATTAGAAATCAACATCTAATTATATATGAAGTCTATGGCCCAAATATCATGGACCAAATTATTATTAATACAATGGGAAAAAAATATTATTAACCCTACCATTAATATTAAATTAATAATAATAATAATATTGTTAAATCTAATATTCATATTAATATATTATAATATTAATATTATAAAATTTAGTAACTTTAGATTAATACAATATTAATTTTGTTATATTATAATATACATTAATATATCATGATATATATATATATATATATATATATATATGAGAGAAGAACAAAGACATATGATGAAGGTGGACAAAAAGGGAGAGATGGAGATAAACTTAAGGAGAGGGAAGAGGAGGAATGAAGAGAGGGAGAGAAGTGAGAGAGGGAGAGAAGGGTAAGAGAGGGAGAGGGAGACAAAAAGATGGAGTTGGGAGATAGAGAAAGAGAGAGGGAGGTAGGAGAGAAAGGGAGAGAGAGGAAGGATGAGAGGAGGAGGAGAGAGGGAGGGAAGAAGAAAGGCATGGAGAGTGAGAAGTGGGGAGAGAGGGAGTGACAAGGAAGAAATGGAGAGAGATTGTTTATGTTTAAGGGTGAGATAAAGAGATATAGAAGGAATGATGGAGACAAGGGGGGAGAGAAAGAGAGAGAAGGAGAAAGGGAGGAATAGAGTAGAATTGTTGGACAGAGAGATATAGTGATGTGGGAAGAGAGAGGATTGGAGGGTAGAGAGAGATAGAGAGAAAGGATTAAATGGAAGAGAGAGAGAGATAGAGAGAGAGAGCAAGCGAAGGGGGGGGGACATAGAGGGAGGAAGAAGATAAAGGGAGATAGAGGAAGAGAGTGATGGGGGAAGAGATAGGATTATAGGGGAGAGAGAGAGAGAGTGATAGGGGAAGAGAGAGAAAGGTAGAAGAGAAAGCGAGAGAGAGGAAGGAAAAGAGAGGGGACTTGAAAGGAGGAGAGAGGGAGGGGTATAAAGATGGAGCTGGATGGGGAGAGAGGGAGGGAAGAATAAAGACATAAAGAGTGAGTATTTGAGAGAGAGAGGGAGTGACAAGGGAGAGATGGAGAGAGAGTTCGTATGTTTGGGGTGAGATAAAGAGACAAACAAGAAGAGATGGAGAGAAGGGGGGAGAGAAGGAGAGATAGGGGCATATAGTAATAAAGTTGGAAGGTGAAGATAGAGAGAGAGAGAGAGAGGTGGGAGAGAAAGGAATATATAGAGTGAAGAAAGGTAGGGAAAGAGGGATGGAGATTGAGGGGGAGAGAGAGGGAGGTCAAAATAAATACATATAGAGTGAAAGGTGGAGAGAGAGAGAGAGAGGAGTGATGAGGAAGGTGGAGAGAGGGGGAGAGAAGATAGTAGGAGGAGGAGAGGAGGAGGGACTAACAGATAGATATATTGGAGAAAGAGAGTGTATTTTTCAGGGTTGATATAGAGAGACAAAGGGAGATAGAGATATAAATGGAAGGTGAAGATAAAGAAGAAATAAATGGAGAAAGGGAGTGAGGGACAAAGAGATTGATATATCTGGTGTGAGCGAGCGTGTGTGTTTCGCGGGGTGTGATAAAGAGACAAAGAAGGAGAGATGGAGGGAGATATATATATATATAGATATATATATGGGGAGAGAGAGAGTAGCATATTTCTTACACTAGGTGCATTTATTTCAGTGTACATGGTGATTTCTAATCCTATTTGATTGCTTGCACTAGATGCATTAATTTCAATGCGTAGATTTTGATTTCCAATTATATTTGATTTCTTGCACTAGATGCATTGATTTCAATGTAGATGATTTCTAATCCTATTTGATTCCTTGAACTAAGTGCAATGATTTTAGTGTAGATGGTGATTCTAATCCTATATGATTGCTTGCACTAGATGCATTAATTTCAATGTAGATTTTGATTTCTAATTATATTTGATTTCTTGCACTAGATGCATTGATTTCAATGTAGATGATTTCTAATCCTATTTGATTCCTTGAACTAAATGCATTGATTTCAGTAGAGATGGTGATTTATAATCCTATTTGATTTCTTGCACTCGATGCATTGACTTGATTGCAGATTTTGGTTTCTAATCCCCTTTTCCTACTTGCACTAGATACATTGATTTAAGTATAGATGTTCACTTCTAATCCTATTTGATTACTTGCATTAGATGCATTGATTTTAGTGTAATTGTTGTTTTCTAATATTATTTGATTTCTTTCATTAAATGCATTGATTTCAATGTATATGTTGATTTATGATTTGATGTAATTGGATGTATGATTGTACATTAATTTTAAAGTCATTGGATTAATAGTGTGCATTGATCTCAGTGTAAGCACAAAAAATTATTGACAATGTACATTGAATTTTGTGTTATAGTAATTAAGCCTATTAATATTGGAGAGCAAGAAAGACAAAGTATGATGTTTACTACAACAACTCGACCTGAATATTTAAATGGTTTGCGATTCCAAATTTCCTTTTCATATAATCGATATGAAAAGATGACAAAGCTAACAAGGGTGACAATAAAAATAGTAGAAGAAATTTCCTTTTCATATAATCAATATGAAAAGATGACAAAACTAAAAAGGGTGACAATAAGAATAATAGAAGAAAATAGTTTGAGATTGATCACAATGAACACTATTTGTAATTGACTACATTCTTATTATTCACATTTTCTATCATTCAATATTATTACATTGTCACTTTGCATTCAAAATTTTTATTTCATCATTTTTCATCATTAAAGTTATTTTACAATATTTATCATCTCAAAAAACTAAGGTAACTAAGAAAAATTAAAATTAAAATGACTCGATGAATCTTAGACATATTTAGCATATTTAAAATGGTTATATTAATATTATATGTATTTACATATTATTGATAAAATTAATCAAATGTTCGTCATATTATTGATAGATTTTCCTCTCTGCACATGACTGAAACCAATCTAGATCCATCTTAACTCCCGATCTATCAAGCACCGAGAGGGATCAAATTTCTCGAGGTGAAAACCTTTCCTCAAGTTTTGCACTCAAAAAAGAGGTTTTCACCTCGAGAGATTTGATCCCTCTCAGCGCTTAATAGATTCGGAGTTAAGATGGATTTAGGCTGGTAGTATATCTTAGCTTCCTTTTACACTCCAGCTCCTGACCCTCCCACAACTTGACCTTAAACTTGGAGGTAATAGTATTTTTGATATTATCTTTGTGTAATATTCCCAAAATGGGGCTACTAGCAAGGCATGCCTGCAAAACACATTTTTCAGGAATGTATGCTACAGGTTTGAAAATCAACCCTTGTATTCCTTATATATGATAATATAAGACCCAAATCCAAGAGGGAATCGGAAAAAAATCTTTCTAGGTGGGTTAAACAGATCTCCCACACCTAGTACAGTTGGAAAATACCCAAGAGTGGGACTGCAGCAACACAAAGTAACACTGCCCAGAAAATAACGCACTTTTAATGAACAGTAGTAGAAGACCAATATTGTAGCTCAAAAATAGCTTATACAATAGGGAATCAGATTTACAATGTGACCCATTCAATGTACAAGAGAAAGATGGAAGACTTTTATGGAGAAAACCCTCTAAAAGAGGTGCTGCAACAATGTATTTCGTTGTAAAAGCCTTGACATCATTATTTTATTGAGAATACAGCAGCTGTAGGTTACAACTCAGATCTAGAACAGATCTGTGTACATAATATTAGAGCTATATCAGATCTGTACAATAGACTGTCTCTATGTTACACACCCCTTGTGGTTTTCAGCAAAACATGAAGCATATGGAGTAGATCTGAGATTTCATGCAACAGATCTGCAGATTTCTTCATAATTTCTGAAGCTTATATAAGAGTATTCAGATCAGATTTTAATATTACATGGATAAGAATAGAAATCCATGGATCACCACAGTGAGATGAAGATTCTCATCATCAGATATCACTCCTCAAATTTTGCCAAAACTCCCTGCAACTTTCCTCTTGCAGATAATGCAGTCCTGGAAGACA
>JAXQQM020069506.1:0-24155 GCA_034641835.2 Pinus albicaulis | reverse complement strand
CATTAGCTACTTGTTTAGAACCAAAGAGCATGCAAATATAATGTTTAACCGTAATGTACCTCTATTAACAACAATTTTTTTTTTCTTCATGCATTAATATCTTATCGACTAGGATGTATTTCAAAACTATGTCTCAAATCCGGTCCTAACCTTTTATCTTGAGACAGAAATTTGGCTTCCAATTTATACGTTTTGTGTGGATTTTTATACCAAATAGAGTATTGGGGTTTAGTACCCTTAATAATCGATTAAGTATTATAGCCATTTCCTAGGCATATGATATATATATTTCCTATATATATATATATATATAGCTTAACCTCGTATACAATGAACTACCCATAAAAGTGACAAACATTATTGTATGGCTTCCTAACCACGTTATATAAAACGTAGGGCATGATATAATTGTAACGTTTGTATACAACGATCATACAACTCGGACAGCATAGTACACAAGTAGATTTTCATTTGACCATAAGGGTTTTCATTTATTTCGGTCTCATCTCTGTTATCATTTTCGAGGTTCATCATTTCGTTTGGTTTACTTTGGCTTGGCCAGATCTTGGCGCTTAAAGTCTGGGGTACAAACTTAATAAATGTTATGACACGTCTGCGTTGATTCACATGGTTTATACGTCTTGGGCGATACGTCCTTTCCACCCAAGCGACTTCGAGCCTGTTTCATATTAAATTTTCATCCGCACGTTACCTACTCTTGTTGACAGCTATGGAGGGAGTATGTCAGGAGATTAATTGTTTCAGGTTCGCCGAGTTTATCGATCCCCATACCCGTCGTTGCGATGACGACAAGTGTAGGGTGTCGGCGTGTTAGGGTTTTGTTGATTCTGGTTACGTTTGTTCTTTAATACTTCGATCGCATAACTCTATTACTTTCTCTCCCTCCGATCGAGCTCTGCGGCCATTCCTTGGCTCGACTAATTTGATGAAGGAGTGGAGTTTTCAGAGAGGGTTCCTGTGTTCTATTCTCCACACGACGTCTCTCAGCCTGTTGAAGTCGTTGTCTCCAACAGTCTGGCGAAACCCTGAAATCATGGATACTTCTGGCTTCAAAATGTAGGTAACTTGTTTGTTCGGGGTTTTTATTTATTTTCGATAGTCATTAACTGGAATCATTTTCCTATTGCATATTATTTTCCCAATCTTTTCTTCAGTCGTTTATTCCAGTGTTCTTAAGGTATCTCTGAAATTTTAAGAGATAACATTTCTGTTCACAGAGAACGAAAATTCCTCCTTGACGTAGTATGACACCGGTTCCTGGGAGCGTCTTGCAGAAGAGCTTTCGCTCCGCAATATCTCGGCGTTCAGGTACTACTCATGAGGTTCGATTTTCACTCCTTCTTCCTGGTGATCAAACTTTGGTTAAGTTTCCTTTAGGGTATATTAATGACTGTAGTTTTTAAGTTGGGGACGGCTTTAAATTTTGTTTTTCCTGGTTAGTGATACCTAGACTTTAACACTTTTCATTTTCTTGAAATGATATACCCACTTGACTTTTCTCTGCTGTCACGTTTTCGCGGATTTATAATACATCTCTTCTTGTATGTTCAGGTGCCAGGTCGTATTCCATAGGTGAAGTCTTTCATCTGTTCACTTCGCTCCTTGTGTATATCCTAACCTCAACTACGCGGATTTCTCGCACAGGTTACTTCATGTACTAATTTCAAACTTCTGCTATACTTACAGGTCGGTATCCGTGGCATTTACATAACTCAGATAGCTTCCAAATGAAATGCTTGATGGCAGGAATTCGGTTCCTGAAATTTTCGTGATGGAACGATGCCATCATTACTTGCTATAAACGTTTAGTTTTGTCATTTCCAGTTATATGATCGATAATAATTTGTTTCTAGTTCGCACTGAAAAACTGTGTTTATCACCGGCGATAGTCATCTCGGAGTTCTAAGTTCTGTTATGTTTAATGATGGTTTTATCTGGCATTTATGTCGAGACACTTTATGCTTCTGGTGCTACTCTTTTGTCGTAGAAAAATTGAACATATATTCCGGATTGATATATATATATATATATATATATATATATATATTGCACTGTCTGGTTAATTTGATTTGAATTAGTTCTCAACATAATATACACATTTTGTCGTGATACCTAAGGACAGTGATTGACTCTCTTATAATCCTTCAGTTACTCATCATGTTATTTTTAGACTTGTTCTATAAACATAATGTTCCCATCTCGTGGGATTATATAACGAAATTTTTCAGTATTTCCAGTCTTAACTATAGGAAAGTATATGACTATACTGTAGAGTTAGTATACTTAATTCCTACTGCAGGGCTTCAATTTGTTATCTCCCGCATTTAAATATATTCAATGTCTATCAAGTCTTTTTATACCTGCTTAGTTATTTTTGTCTCAACATCTGTATTTTTAACATTAAACCAACCACATGCGGCAAGATAATAAATTAAAATTTATGGGCAGCTAGCTATGACTGTCCCATAACGAAACCCATTTTTTTGTGTTTTTTATATAAGTGTTGTTCAGATTAATCATCCATTCTTATTTATAACCAGAATTTCATGTGACAGTTGTCTACCTCATAGGGTTTGTGATTTCTGCCTTATAACATATGTATGGAATATATTTCTGTATTGGTTAAGTTTTCAAATGGTTCTACTACTGATTTAATAGAAGAAGTTTCAGGGTACTTTTATTATGTCAATACTCTTCCATGTATTTACATAAATATCTCCTTGCTCATTACATGTTCTATTTTAAATGCATCCATGGTAAAGTTTGACTGGATTTGTCTCCATTTGAAGAATTTATTTCAGGATATCTAAATATCCCTAACTTTTACAGGCAGTAACATATTTATATATATTTTTTTTTCTATAGTACCTAAAATGTTTCATTTCAGCAACTGCTTAAAATTTCACTTGAGTCACTCTTGGGAATTTTAATAGTATCTCCAGATTTAGACCCACTTTGGGTTTAGACATTCTGGTGGATAATGTTCCTAAGCTACTGTTCTTACTACCATACAGAGGGTAGAAGATTGTCTTCTTCTATATACTTCTGTTAAATGTAAGAACACCACAGACTTCAACCATTTCTCTTTTTTCTGTCCTTAGTTCTGAATAATTCATTTGTTATTGTTATTTTTTTCTTTTCCAGAAGCAGATTAAAGTTACAGTTAAATTTGTTTTTAATGTAACTACTCTTACTCATAATAAATATTGATAGGCCAGAATTACCTACAGTTGAATTTCTTGTCTACCAGTACACAGAATATTGAAGGTAAATTCCTGATAACTAATTCTGTGGAAGGTAACATTAAAACTTCTAATACATAAGCAGTTAGTTATATGTAGCCAATTCATACTACAAGAAATATAATCCGTAGGGTGGTTTAAATACATACCACTCATGCAGTCGACCAACCTCCCAACCGTAGAGTTCTTTTGTCTCCCAGAACTCACCCCCGAGCTGAGATCACCTCCACCACAGATCAACCTCTGATCTGTTTAGGAGCAACTTATTTAAGCTAATGTTTCCCCAAAGCATGTTTCTAATTTTGCGTCCAGAATAGCAGGATGCTTTTTTTCCTGTTTGCCTAGGCTTCCCATTTTAGGGACTCTTTAAAGCTGTTTTATGCTTTTCCTAAGATTTTCCAGCTTTTTACCTCTTCCCAACTACTTTCCTCATCATTGGGAAAATTTAGATTCTTCCTCAAAAATCTAAATTAGAAATAATTCCTTTCAAGGATTTTTGAAAGATTGTGGGGAATAGTTGCCTTATCCATCCTCATGGATTTAGCAAGTGATCTCAAAATCTCATTTTTGGTCAATATGCACACCATCATTTTATTCATTTCCTCAACTTAAATATTAAATTACATTCACAAAATACTTATCCTTTGGGGTCCACTCCCCTTAGGATTAAAGTTCAAATGTCTAACTTTGAAATTCCAACACATAAATTGGGGGTGTTACATATTCCCCCTCTGAAAATAAACACCGTCCTCAGTGTTGTTATTTAACTACTAGAGTTCATTTTTCAAACAAAAATGGATGTCTTTCCATCATTTCAGCTTCTCTTTACCAGATAGCTTCTTCAGCAGTAAAGTGTTTCCACTGCACTTTTACTCTGGCTACTGTTCTGTTTCTCAATTCAATTTCTTCCCGCTCCAATACTTGAAGCGGTTCTGGCAGAAACTCCCCTTCTGGTTCCACCTGTACAACATTCCAATCAACTATGTGAGAAGCATCATGCACATATATTTTTAATAATGAAACATGAAACACATCATGAACTCTAACATGGGGTGGTAAGGCCAGTTTGTAAGCCACTGGTCCCACCCTTTCTAATACTTCAAAAGGACCACAATATCTAGGAGCCAGTTTTGCACAACTTCCAGCATAAAGTGTGCTCTTTTTGGGTTTAATACGCAAATACACATGATCCCCCACTTTGAATTCTCGGTGCACTCGTTTCTTATCAGCATAGTTTTTCTGGCGATCTTGTGCTGTCTTGATGTTTCTTTGTATTTGTTTAACAATTCTTTCCATCTCTTTTAAGGCATCAGGCCCCAACATTAGTTTATCCTCTGGTTGGCTCCAGCTCAAAGGAGTACAACACTTTCTTCCATACAGTGCCTCAAATGGACTCGTCTTGATAGAGGATTGGTAGCTGTTATTATAGGCAATTCGGCTAAATGCAAATACTCTTCCCACTTTGATGGCCTATCCATCACATACATTCTCATCATATATTCCAAAATTTGATTAGTCCTCTCTGTCTGTCCATCAGTCTGAGGGTAATAGGTGGTACTAAAATTCAACTTAGTACCCATCCCTCCAAATAGTCCTTTCCAAAAAGCTGTTGTAAACTTAGCATCTCGGTCTGAAACAATTACTTTTGGAACCCCATGAAGCCTTACTACCTCCTTCAGGAACACATTCGCTACTTGAGTTGTCCCAAAGGTAGATTTCACTGGTATAAAGTGGGCAGCTTTTGTTAGAGTGTCTACTACCACCATTACCGAATCATGTTGGTATTTGGTTTTGGGTAATCCTATTATAAAGTCCATAGAAACTGTGTCCCATTTCCATTCTGCAATTGGCAAAGGGTTTAAAAGACCTGCTGGATGTTGATGCTCAACTTTGACTAGTTGAAATTCCATGCACCTACTTAAATATTCTGCTACATCTCTCTTCATTCCTGGCCATAACAAATTCTTTTTCAGGGCTGTTAACATTTTCTGATATCCTGGATGTCCTGCATATGGTTGTTTGTGATATTCATCCACAATTTCTCTTTTTAAGGACTCTACATTGGGAATATACAACCTGTTTTTATAACAGATCAGCCCTTTTTGATTTTGAGTGAAATCAGTTTTCTCCTTTTTCTGTAGTTTCACCAAGAGTGTTTCATAGTTTGGATCTTGATTTGCTGCTTTTCTCACCAACTCTTCTACTTCGATCTGGGCACTACTTCCAATGTTGTTTATATTCTGACAAGCATTCCTGCTTAATGCATCAGCAACTTTATTTTCTTTTCCCTTGATATGTTTTATGTCCATATCAAATTCACTTAAAAAGGACAGCCATCTGGCTTGTCTTGAATTCAAATCAGTTTGGGAAAAAAAATATTTGAGACTAATATGATCAGTCATCAATGTAAACTTTTTCCCAAGAAGATAGTGCCGCCACATTTTCAAAGCATGGATAACAGCTGCTAATTCTAAGTCCTAGGCACTATAATTCTGTTCATGTATTTTCAATTTCCTAGATTCATAGGCAATAACTGAATTTTCCTGCAAAAGGACTCCTCCCAACCCCTCTCTACAAGCATCTGTACATACAACAAATTCTTTATGAGGATCTGCAATCTTTAGGATAGGGGCTGTAGTGAGTTTTAGTTTTAATTGGTCAAAGCTGTTTTGGCATTTGTTTGTCCATTCAAATTTGACACCCTTTCTTTGTAATGATGTTATGGGATGTGCTATGGCAGAAAATCTCTCCACAAATCTGCGATAATAACCTGCAATCCCCATGAATGATCTTACTGCTGAAACATCCATTGGTACAGGCCATTCTTTTATAGCCTTTATCTTTTCAGGGTCAACCGCGAGGCCTTGTTCAGAAATAATATGGCCCAAGTATTGAATCTTATCCTTATAAAATTCACATTTACTGAACTTGGCATATAGCTGGTTTTCTTTCAGAGTTTGCAACACTATCCGCAAATGTTCTCTATGTTCCTCCTCATTTTTGGAGTAGACCAAAATATCATCTATGAACACAAGAAAATTTTTATCCAAGTACTTATTTAACACACTGTTCATCAGACACATAAATGTGGCAGGGGCATTTGTCAATCCAAAAGGTAGGACTACAAATTCGTAGTGTCCATACCGGGTTCGAAAATTTTTTTTGCTGATGTCTTCTTCCTTGATTCTGAGCTGGTGATACCCAGTTCTTAAGTAAATCTTTGAAAATACTGAAGCTCCTCTCACCTGATCAAAAATATCATCAATTCTAGGTAGAGGATATCTGTTCTTAATGGTCAACTTGTTCAGTTGGCGATAATCAATGCACATCCTAAAAGTTCCATCTTTCTTTTTCACAAATAAGACCGGTGCTCCCCAAGGAGACACACTTGGTCTAATGTAACCTTTATCTAGTAATTCTTGCAATTGCATTTTCAGTTCCATAAGTTCAGGAGGACTCATTCGATAGGGGGCTCGGGAAACAGGTGTTGCTCCCGGCACCAGATCTATGGTAAAGTCAATTTCTCTTTTGGGGGGAAGATGAGGAATCTCATCTGGAAAAACTTCTTTAAATTCCCTTACCACCAGTAAATCATTCAGCAGATTTTCTCCAGTTTTCTGTTCTACTTCCTCCACATGTACTGCATAAACTTGGTATCCTTTTCTAGCTATTCGTTTTAATTGTAGGGCTGATATTTGTCTTACTGAAATGGATTTTGGTTTTCCTTTGAGAATAAAAGGTTTCCCTTCTTCATCCACACAATGCAGGGTTTTATCCCAGCAGTTCATCAGGGCTTTCTTCTTTTCCAGCCAGTCCATTCCTATCAGCAAGTCATAAGAACCTAGAGGCAATATGTTCAGATTTACTTCTGTTTGACAATCATTTAATTTGATTGCTGTTCTGGGTAATTTATGTGTTACCTTTCTCTTAGTTCCAGTGGCCAGCTGTACCAACCATGACTGCTGAAATTTTTCAGGTTTAAGATTACATTTTTCTACAATTCCAGGACTAATGTAACTCAAAGAAACACCCGGATCAATCAAAACAGTAACAAGTAGGTCAGAAATCTTACCCTCCATTTCCACCATGGTTGCTTGATGTTCTGCTTGCCGATTTTCCAAGGCTGAACTGATAGTTGGTATATTTCTGGCTATGTCATTTACTGTTGTAGCTTCTCTCTCTCTCCTGATCATATGAATGTTTCGATGAGGACAGTCCCTCAAAAGATGGGGTTCTCCACAGCCCCAACATTTCAAGGGTTCCTTCATTCTGACTGTCCCTTCCTTTTTACTGTCTCCATCTACTTGTTTTGAAGCCACTTGGGATTGATCAGTTTGGCTTTCTTTGGGTTTACTAAACTTTTTCCGCTGATGATCTCTACCAAAATTCTTTAAATATGATGGTTTTTTTCTTTTTCCCTTGAACTCACCCTTGTTTAACCAGCTTTTTCCTTGCTCAGCCTTTCCTTTAAACTGTTGATAGCATAATCTTGCTTTTCTAACAGCTTCATCCATCGTCTTTGGGTTATCAAACTCAATTTTCTCTTTGTATACAGTAGGCAAACAATTCAGAAACATTTGTACTTTTGCCTTTTCTTCCCTAATGTAGGGCACATATCTCAGCAGATTTGTAAACTTAGTAACAAACTCATCAATAGTGAGCTGTCCTAGTCTAAGTTCATGGAATTCCTTTGCTTTATCATCATAATAACGCTCATTCAAATAACGATTTTTGAACTTAACCTGGAAATATTCCCAAGTAACTGTCTTTTCATCAATGGCATGAACCATTTTCGTCTCCTCCCACCACAAGGTAGCTTTACCTTGTAGCTGGTAAACAACTAATCTGGCCTTCAGATTGCTCTCATATTCATAAACTTGGAAATACTTAATCATGTTCAGCAACCAAGCTTCAGCATCTTCCTCCTTCTCTCCATCATAGGAGGGAGATTTGATCTTCCAGAATTCTCCCTGTAATTCCTTTTTCTGTTTATACTGATGCCTAGTAGCATCATCATCATCAGACTCATCAATCTTCCTCTTTCCAGAACCTTCGCCTTCTTGGCTATTCCGGGAAGTTAGTTCTCTGATGAGCTTTTCCTGCTCCTTACTGGCTGATGACAACCTGTCATTCTGGCTTCTTAGTTCAGCCAATTCTCGTTGCAACCTGTGCAACATAGCCATCACCGGAGCGTTGGGATCTGGTGTACCAAACTCATCACGCAGATCCACATAAATTTCTTCACCTTCCACCATTTCAGCACCACTGTACACACTCATAGCACAGATCAACAAGAATATAAAAAGAAAATTTTCCAACTATTCATTTATACAAACAACACTCAGCAACAGTGAGCACAATAACAAAAACCCAGTTTTATAACTTGGGCTCTGATACCATTTGTAATGTACCTCTATTGAAAAACATTTTTTTTTTCTTCATGGCATTAATATCTTATTGACTAGGATGTATTTCCAAAACTATGTCTCAAATCTGGTCCTAACCTTTATCTTGAGATAGAATTGACTTTCCAATTTATATGCTTTGTTTTTTTTTTTTTATACCAAATAGAGTATTGGGTTTAGTACCCTTAATACTGATTAAGTATTATACCTATCTCCACCTAGGCATATGATATATATATTTCCTATATATATATCTATAACTTAACCTCGTATACAATGAACTACCCATAAAAGTGACAAACATTATTGTGTGGCTTCCTAACCACGTTATATAAAACGTAGGGCATGATATAATTGTAACATTTGTATACAACGATCATACAACTCGGACGGCATAGTACACAAGTAGATTTTCGTTTAAGACCATAAGGGTTTTCATTTATTTCGGTCTCATCTCTGTTATCATTTTCGAGGTTCATTATATTGTTTTGTTTACTTTCGCTTGGCCAGATATTGGTGCTTAAAGTCTGGGGTACAAACTTAATAAATGTTATGACACGTCTGCATTGATTCACATGGTTTATACGTCTTGGGCGATACATCCTTCCCACCCAAGCGTCTTCGAGCCTGTTGCATATTGAATTTTCATCTGCATGTTACCTACTCTTGTTAATAGCTATGGAGGAGGTATGCTCGGAGATTAATTGTTTCAGGTCCGCTGAGTTTATCAATCCCCATGCCTGTCGTTGCGATGACGAAAAGTGTAGGGCATTGGCGTGTTAGGGTTTTGTTGATTTTGGTTACAGTTTCTCTTTAATACATACATTGCATAACTCTATTATTTTCTCTCCCTCCGCTCGAGCTCTGCGGCCATTCCTTGGCTCGGCTAATTTGATCAAGGAGTGGAGTTTTCAGAGAGGGTTCCTGTGTTCTATTCTCCACATGCCATCTCTCAGACTGGTGAGGTCGTTTTCTCCCACAGTCTAGTGAAACTCTAAAATCGTGGATACTTCTGGCTTCAAAATGCAGGTAACTTGTTTGTTCGGGGTTTTTATTTAGTTCGATAGTCATTAACTGGAATCATTTTCTTATTGCGTATTTTTTTTTCCCGATCTTTTCTTCAGTCGTTTATTCTGGTGTTCTTAAGGTATCTCTGAAATTTTTAAGAGATAACATTTCTGTTAATAGAGAACGAAAATTCCTCCTTGACGTAGTATGACACTGGTTCCTGGGAGTGTCTTGCAGAGGAGCTTTCGCTCCGCAATCTCTCAGTGTTCAGGAACTACTCATGAGGTTCGATTTTTGCTCCTTCTTCCTGGTGATCAAACTTTGGTTAAGTATCCTTTATGGTATATTAATGACTGTAGTTCTTAAGTTGGGGACGACTTTAAATTTTGTTTTTCGTGGTTAGTGATACCTGGACTTTAACAATTTTCATTTTCTTGAAATGGTCTACACACTTGAATTTTCTCTGCTGTCACGTTTTCGCGGATTTATAATACTTCTCTTATTGTATGTTCAGGTGCCAGGTCGTGTTCCATAGGTGAAGTCTTTCATCTGTTCACTTCACTCCTTGTGTATATCCTAACCTCAACTACGTGGATTTCTCGCACAGGTTACTTCATGTACTAATTTCAAACTTCTGCCATACTTACAGGTCGGTATCCGTGGCATTTACATAACTCCGATAGCTTGCAGATGAAATTCTTGATGGCAAGAATTCGGTTCCTGAAATTTTCATGATGGAATGATACCATCATTACTTTCTATACACATTTAGTTTTTTCATTTCCAGTTATATGATGGATAATAATTTGTTTCTAGATCGCACTGAAAAACTGTGTTTATCACCGGTGATAGTCATCTCGGAGTTCTAAGTTCTGTTATGCTTAATGATGGTTTTATCCAGCATTTATGCTGAGACACTTTATTCTTCTGGTGCTACTCTTTTATCGTGGAAAAATTGAACATATATTCCGGATTGATATATATATATATATATATATATATATATTGTAATCGCCTGGTTAATTTAATTTGAATTAGTTCCTCAACATAATATACACATTTTGTTGTGATATCAAAAGGATTCCACTGGACCATGTGATAATGTTTCCTGTTATTCATCATAAAGTAGTTTTTATACTTGTTCTATAAACATAATGTTCCCATCTCATGGGATTATATAACGAAATTTTCAGTATTTCCAGTCTTAACTATAGGAAAGTATATGACTATACTGTAGAGTTAGTATACTTAATTCCTACTACAAGGCTTCAATTTGTTATCTCCCGCATTTAACAATATTCAATGTCTGTCAAGTCTTTTTATACCTTCTTAGTTATTTCTGGCTCAACTTCTGTATTGTTAACATTAAACCAACCACATGCAGAAAGATAATAAATTAAAATTTATGGGCAGCTAGCTATGACTCTCCCCTAACGAAACCCATTTCTTTGTGTTTGTTATATAAGTGTTGTTCAGATTAATCATCCATTCTTATTTATAACCAGAATTTCAGGTGACAGTTGTCTACCTCATAGGGTTTGTGATTTCTGCCTTATAACACATGTATGGAATATATTTCTGTATTGGTTAAGTTTTCAAATAGTTCTACTACTGATTTAATAGAAGAAGTTTCAGGGTACTTTTATTATGTCAATACTCTTCCATGTATTTACAGAAATATCTCCTTGCTCATTACATGTTCCATTTTAAATGCATCCATGGTAAAGTTTGACTAGATTTGTCTCAATTGAAGAATTTATTTCAGGATATCTAAATATCCCTAAATTTTTACAGGCAGTAACATATTTATATATTTTTTTTCTATAGTACCTAAAATATTTCATTTCAGCAACTGCTTAAAATTTCACTTGAGTCACCCTTGGGAATTTTAATAGTATCTCCAGATTTAGACCCACTTTGGGTTTAGACATTCTGGTGGATAATGTTCCTAAGCTACTGTTCTTACTACCATACAGAGGGTAGAAGATTGTCTTCTTCTATCTACTTCTGTTAAATGTAAGAACACCACAGACTTCAACCATTTGCTCTTTTCTCTGTCCTTAGTTCTGAATAATTCATTTCTTACTGTTTTTTTTTTTTTCAGAAGCAGATTAAGGTTACAATTAAATTTTTTCTTAATGTAACTACTCTTACTCATAATAAATACTGATAGGGAAGAATTACCTACAGTTGAATTTCTTGGCTATAAGTACACAGAATATTGAAGGTAAATTCCTGATAACTAATTCTGTGGAAGGTAACATTAAAACTTCTAATACATAAGCAGTTAGTTATATGTAGCCAATTCATACTACAAGAAATAAAATCCCTATGGTGGTTTAAATACATACCACTCATGCAGTCGACCAACCTCCCAACCGTAGAGTTCCTTTGTCTCCCAGAACTCACCCCCGAGCTGAGATCACCTCCACCAAAAATCAACCTCTGATCTACTTAGGAGCAACTTATTTAAGCTAATGTTTCCCCAAAGCTCGTTTCTAATTCTGCGTCCAGAATAGCAGGATGCTTTTCTTCCTGTTTTCCTAGGCTTCCCATTTTAGGGACTCTTTAAAGCTGTTTTATGCTTTTCCTCGCTTTCCAACTTTTTACCTCTTTCCCAACTACTTTCCTCATCATTGGGGAAATTCAAGTTCTCCTCAAAAATCTAAATTAGAAATAATTCCTTTCAAAGATTTTTGAAAGGTTGTGGGGAATAGTTGCCTTATCTATCCTCATGGATTTAGGCAAGGATCTCAAAATCTCATTTTTGGGTCAATATGCACACCATTATTTTATTCATTTCCCTCAACTTAAATATAAAATTACATTCACAAAATACTTATCCTTTGGGGTCCACTCCCCTTAGGATTAAAGTTCAAATGTCTAACTTTGAAATTCAAACACATAAATTGGGGGTGTTACATATTCCCCCTCTGAAAATAAACACTGTCCTCGGTGTTGTTATTTAACTACTAGAGTTCATTTTTCAAACAAAAATGGATATCGCTCCATCATTTCAGCTCCTCTTTCCCAGGTAGCTTCTTCAGCAGTAAAGTGCTTCCACTACACTTTTACTCTAGCTACTGTTCTGTTTCTCAATTCAATTTCTTCCCCCTCCAATATTTGAAGCAGTTCTGGCAGAAACTCCCCTTCTGGTTCCACCTGTACAACATTCCAATCAACTATGTGAGAAGCATCATGCACATATATTTTTAATAACGAAACATGAAACGCATCATGAACTCTAACATGGGGTGGTAAGGCCAGTTGGTAAGCCACTGGTCCCACCCTTTCTAATACTTCAAAAGGACCACAATATCTAGGAGCAAGTTTTGCACAACTTCCAGCATAAAGTGTGATCTTTTTGGGTTTAATACGCAAATACACATGATCCCCCACTTTGAATTCTCGGTGCACTCGTTTCTTATCAGCATAGTTTTTCTGGCGATCTTGTGTTGTCTTGATGTTTCTTTGTATCTGTTTAACAATTCTTTCCATCTCTTGCAAGGCATTGGGCCCCAACATTAGTTTATCCTCTGGTTGGCTCTAGCTCAAAGGAGTACGACACTTTCTTCCATACAATGCGTCAGACAGACTCATCTTGATAGAGGATTGGTAGCTGTTATTATAGGCAAATTCGGCTAAATGAAAATACTCTTCCCACTTTGATTGCCTATCCATCACATACATTCTCAGCATATCCTCCAAAATTTGATTAGTCCTCTCTGTCTGCCCATCAGTCTTAGGGTGATAGGCGGTACTAAAATTCAACTTAGTACCCATCCCTCCAAATAGTCCTTTCCAAAAAGCTGTTGTAAACTTAGCATCTCGGTCTAAAACAATTACCTTTGGAACCCCATGAAGCCTTACTACCTCCTTCAGGAACACATTCGCTACTTGAGTTGTCCCAAAGGTAGATTTCACTGGTATAAAGTGGGCAGCTTTTTTTAGAGTGTCTACTACCACCGTTACCGAATCATGCTGGTATTTGGTTTTGGGTAATCCTGTTATAAAGTCCTTGGAAACTGTGTCCCATTTCCATTCTGCAATTGGCAAAGGGTTTAAAAGACCTGCCGGATGTTGATGCTCAACTTTGACTAGTTGACATTCCATGCACCTACTTAAACATTCTGCTACATCTCTCTTCATTCCTGGCCAGAACAACTTCTTTTTCAGGGTTGTTAACATTTTCTGATATCCTGGATGTCCTGCATATGGCTGTTTGTGATATTCATCCAGAATTTCCCTCTTTAAGGACTCTACATTGGGAATATACAACCTATTTTTATAACAGATCAGCCCTTTTTGGTTTTGAGTGAAATCAGTTTTCTCCTTTTTCTGTAGTTTCACCAAGAGTGTTTCATAGTTTGGATCTTGATTTGCTGCTTTTCTCACCAACTCTTCTACTTCGATCTGGGCACTACTTCCAATGTTGTTTATATTCTGACAAGCATTCCTGCTTAATGCATCAGCAAATTTATTTGCTTTTCCTTTGATATGTTTTATGTCCATATCAAATTCACTTAAAAAGGACAGCCATCTGGCTTGTCTTGCATTCAGATCAGTTTGGGAAAAGAAATATTTGAGACTAATATGATCAGTCATCAATGTAAACTTTTTCCCAAGAAGATAGTGCTTCCACATTTTCAAAGCATGGATAATAGCTGCTAATTCTAAATCATAGGCACTATAATTTTGTTCATGTATTTTTAGTTTCCTAGATTCATAGGAAATAACTAAATTTTACTGCAAAAGGACTCCTCCCAACCCCTCTCGACAAGCATCTGTACATACAACAAATTATTTATCAGGATCTGCAATCTTTAGGATAGGGGTTGTAGTGAGTTTTAGTTTTAATTGGTCAAAGTTGTTTTGGCATTTGTTTGTCCATTCAAATTTGACACCCTTTCTTTGTAATGATGTTATGGGATGTGCTATGGTAGAAAATCTCTCCACAAATCTGCGATAATAGCCTGCAATCCCCATGAATGATCTTACTGCTGAAACATCCATTGGTACAGGCCATTCTTTTATAGCCTTTATCTTTTCAGGGTCAACCGCAAGGCCTTGTTCAGAAATAATATGGCCCAAGTATTGAATCTTATCCTTATAAAATTCACATTTACTGAACTTGGCATATAGCTGGTTTTCTTTCAAAGTTTGCAACACTATCCGCAAATGTTCTCTATGTTCCTCCTCATTTTTGGAGTAGACCAAAATATCATCTATGAACACAAGAACAAATTTATCCAAATACTTATTTAACACACTGTTCATCAGACACATAAATGTGGCAGGGGCATTTGTCAATCCAAAAGGTAGGACTACAAATTCGTAGTGTCCATACCGGGTTCGAAAATTTTTTTTGCTGATGTCTTCTTCCTTGATTCTGAGCTGGTGATACCCAGTTCTTAAGTAAATCTTTGAAAATACTGAAGCTCCTCTCACCTGATCAAAAATATCATCAATTCTAGGTAGAGGATATCTGTTCTTAATGGTCAACTTGTTCAGTTGGCGATAATCAATGCACATCCTAAAAGTTCCATCTTTCTTTTTCACAAATAAGACCGGTGCTCCCCAAGGAGACACACTTGGTCTAATATAACCTTTATCTAGCAATTCTTGCAATTGCATTTTCAGTTCCATAAGTTCAGGAGGACTCATTCGATAGGGGGCTCGGGAAACAGGTGTTGCTCCCGGCACCAGATCGATTGTAAAGTCAATTTCTCTTTTGGGGGGAAGATGAGGAATCTCATCTGGAAAGACTTCCTTAAATTCCCTTACCATCGGTAAATCATTCAACACATTTTCTCCAGTTTTCTGTTCTACTTCCTCCACATGTACTGCATAAACTTGGTATCCTTTTCTAGTTGTTCATTTTAATTGTAGGGCTGATATATGTCTTACTGAAATGGATTTTGGTCTTCCTTTGAGAATAAAAGGTTTCCCTTTTTCATCCACACAATGTAGGGTTTTATCCCAGCAGTTCATCAGGGCTTTCTTCTTTTCCAGCCAGTCCATTCCTATCAGCAAGTCATAAGAACCTAGAGGTAATATGTTCAGATTTACTTCTGTTTGACAATCATTTAATTTGATTGTTGTTCTGGGTAATTTATGTGTTACCTTTATCTTAGTTCCAGTGGCCAGCTGTACCAACCATGACTGCTGAAATTTTTCAGGTTTAAGATTACATTTTTCTACAATTCCAGGACTAATGTAACTCAAAGAAGCACCCGGATCAATCAAAACAGTAACAGGTAGGTCAGAAATCTTACCCTCCATTTCCACCATGGTTGCTTGATGTTCTGCTTGCTGATTTTCCAAGGCTGCACTGATAGTTGGTATATTTCTGGCTATATCATTTACTGTTGTCGCTTCTCGATCCCTCATGATCATATGAATGTTTCGATGAGGACAGTCCCTCAAAAGATGGGGTTCTCCACAGCCCCAACATTTCAAGGGTTCCTTCATTCTGACTGTCCCTTCCTTTTTACTGTCTCCATCTATTTGTTTTGAAGCCACTTGGGACTGAGCAGTTTGGATTTCTTTGGGTTTATTAAACTTTTTCCGCTGATGATCTCTGCCAAAATTCTTTAAATATGCTGGTTTTTGTCTTTTCCCCTTGAACTCACCCTTGTTTAACCAGCTTTTTCCTTGCTCAGCCTTTCCTTTAAACTGCTGATAACATAATCTCGCTTTTCTAACAGCTTCGTCCATTGTCTTTGGGTTGTCAAACTCAATTTTCTCTTTGTATACAGTAGGCAAACAATTCAGAAACCTTTGTACTTTTTCCTTTTCTTCCCTAATGTAGGGTACATATCTCAGTAGATTTGTAAACTTAGTAACAAACTCATCAATAGTGAGCTGTCCTAGACTAAGTTCGTGGAATTCCTTTGCTTTATCATCATAATAACGCTCATTCAAATAACGATTTTTGAACTTAACTTGGAAATCTTCCCAAGTAACTGTCTTTTCATCAATGGCATGAACCATTTTCGTCTCCTCCGACCACAAGGTAGCTTTACCTTGTAGCTAGTAAATAGCTAATCTGGCCTTTAGATTGCTTTCATATTCATAGACCTGGAAATATTTAATCATATTCATCAACCAGGCTTCAGCATCTTCCTCCTTTTCCCCATCATAGGAGGGAGGTTTGATCTTTCGGAATTCCCCTTGTAATTCCTTTTTCTATTTATACTGATGCCTAGCAGCATCATCATCATCAGACTCATCAATCTTCCTCTTTCCGGAACCTTCACCTTCTTGGCTGTTCCGTGAAGCTAGTTCTCTGATGAGCTTTTCCTGCTCCTTACTGGCTGATGACAACCTGTCATTCTAGCTTCTTAGATCAGCCAATTCTCGTTGCAACCTGTGAAACATAGCCATCACCGAAGCATTGGGATCTGGTGTACCAAACTCATCACGCAGATCCACATAAATTTCTTCACCTTCCGCCATTTCAGCACCACTATACACACTCATAACACAGATCAGCAAGATTTTAAAAAGAAAATTTTCCAAAATACTCATTTATACAAACAACACTCCGCAACAGTGAGCACAATAACAACAGCCCAGTTTTATAACTTGGGCTCTGATACCATTTGTAATGTACCTCTATTGACAATAATTTAAAATTTCTTCATGGCATTAATATCTTATTGACTAGGATGTATTTCCAAAACTATGTCTCAAATCCGGTCCTAATCTTTATCTTGAGATAGAATTGACTTTCCAATTTATATGCTTTGTTTTTTTATACCAAATAGAGTATTGGGTTTAGTACCTTAAAACCGATTATGTGCTCTACCTATCCCCTAGGCATATGATACATATATTTCCGATATATGTATATATCTATAACTTAACCTCGTATACATTGAACTACCCATAAAAGTGACAACATTATTGTATGGATTCCTAACCATGTTATATAAAGCGTAGGGCATGATATAATTGAAACGTTTGTATACAACGATCATATACCTCGGACGACATAGTACACAAGTAGATTTTCGTTTAAGACCATAAGGGTTTTCATTTATTTCGGTCTCATCTCTGTTATCATTTTCGAGGTTCATTATATTGTTTTGTTTACTTTCGCTTGGCCAGATATTGGTGCTTAAAGTCTGGGGTACAAACTTAATAAATGTTATGACACGTCTGCATTGATTCACATGGTTTATACGTCTTGGGCGATACATCCTTCCCACCCAAGCGTCTTCGAGCCTGTTGCATATTGAATTTTCATCTGCATGTTACCTACTCTTGTTAATAGCTATGGAGGAGGTATGCTCGGAGATTAATTGTTTCAGGTCCGCTGAGTTTATCAATCCCCATGCCTGTCGTTGCGATGACGAAAAGTGTAGGGCATTGGCGTGTTAGGGTTTTGTTGATTTTGGTTACAGTTTCTCTTTAATACATACATTGCATAACTCTATTATTTTCTCTCCCTCTGATCGAGCTCTACGGCCATTCCTTGGCTCAGCTAATTTGATGAAGGAAGGGAGTTTTCAGAGAGGTTTCATGTGTTCTATCCTCCACACAGCGTCTCTCAGCCTGTTGAAATCGTTTACCCCAACAATCTGGTGAAACCCCGGAAGTCATGGAGACTCCTTGCTTCAGAACGCAGGTAACTTTGTTTGTTTGTAGTTTTTATTTGTTTCGATAGCCATTAACTGGAATCATTTTCCTATTGCGTATTCATTTCAATTTTTTTTTCCAGTCGTTTTTTCCAGTTTATTTAAGGAATCTCAGAAGTATGACATTTCTTTTCACATGGAATGAAATGTCCTCCTTGACGTAGCATGGCACCGATTTCTGGAAGCGTTTCGCCTAAGTGCTTCCGTTCCTCTATACCTTGATGTTCAGGTACTATTTATGAGGTTTGATTTTCGTTCGTTCTTCTTTGGAGAACAAAATATTTGTTAATATCATTACTGGTATATTCGTGGCTGTAGTTTTAATTGGGAACGGTTTTAAATTTTACCCTGGCTCGTAGTATCAGGACTTTAACAAAATTCGTTCCCTTGTAATGCTATACGCACTTTGTCTTTCCCCTACTATTACATTTTCACTGATTTATAAATGACCTCTTCTTGTCTATTTCAGGTGCTATGTCGTATTCCATAGGTGAAGTCTTTCATTTGTTCAATTCGATTCTTGTGTACATCGTAAGCAACTACGCGGATTATACGCACAGGTTCTTTCATAGCCTAATTCCAAAATTATGCTATACTCACAGGTCAGTATCCGTGGCATTTAAATAACTCAGATAGGTTCAAGACGATATGCCTGATGGCCAGATTTTGGTTCCTTTAATTTTGTTGATGGAACGATGCCATCGTTGCTTGCTACCGACATTTAGTTTTGTCATTTCCTGTTATATGAGGGATAATATTTTTTTTCTAGTTTCGCACTATAAGACTGTGTTTACCACAGGAGATGGTCATCTTAGAGTTCTCTACTCTGTTATGCTTAACGATGGTTTTTATCCGGCATCTATGCTGAGACAATTTATACTTCCGGTGCTCCTCCTTAGAATTTGTCGTGGAAAAATTGACCATATAGTTCGGATTTATATATATATATATATTCTAACTGTCTGTTTAATTTGATTGGAACTAGTTCTCCATATAATGTAACATTTTGTCATGATAACCAAGGACAGTGGTTTATTCTGTTATAATCCTTCAGTTACTCATCGTGTTATTTTTAAACTTGTTTTGTATGCATAATGTTCCCATATCTTGGGATTATATCTAACGAAAGTTTCAGTACTGCAAATCTTAACTATAGGAAAGTATTTGGCTATACTGTAGAGTTAGTATATTTAATTCCTACTGCAAGGCTTCAATTGGTTATCTTCAGCACTTAACAATATTCAATATCTGTCCTGTCTTTTTATACCCGCTTAATTCTTACTGCTTCATTCTTGTTTTGTTAACATTAAATTAACCACTTGCTACAAGGATGATAAGTTAAAATTTCTGGGCAGCTAGCTATGGCTCTACCATAATGAAGCCCACATTGTTTTAGACTAGGTATTTGATATATAAGTTCTCCATGATGTTCAGATTAATCATCCATTCTTATTTATAACCTTGTAACCAGAATTTATGTGACAATTTTCTACCCCATGTGGTTTTGTGATTTCTACCTTATAAAACTTGTATGGAAATATATTTCTGTATTGGTTAATTTTTTTCAAATGGTTCTACTATTGGTTTAATAGAAGAAGTTTCCTGGTCCTTTTATTATGTTAATACTCTTCTATTAATTTACAAAAATCTCTCCCTTCTCCATTACATGTTACATTTTAAATGCATCCAAGGTAAAGTTTGACTAGAGTTGTCTCAATTGAAGATTTTCTTCCAGGATATCTAGATAATTCCCAAATTTTACAGGCATCAACATATTTATTTTTTTCTCTACTGTACCTAAGACATTTCATTGCAGAAGCTGTTTAAAATTACGCCTGATTCATTCTTGGGAATTTTAGTAGTATCTCCATATTTAAACCCACTTTGGGTTTAGAACTTCTGGTGGATAATGTTCCTAAGATACTGTTCTTACTACCATACAGAAGGTGGAAGGTTTACTTCTTCGATCTAATTCTGTTAAATGTAAGAACACCACAGACTTCAACAATTGTTCTTTTCTCTGTCCTTAGTTCTGAACTAATTCATTTCTTACTGTTCCTTCTTTTCAAAAGCAGATTAAAGTTACAGTTTAATTCTTTCTTAATGTAACTACTATTACTCATAATGAATACTGATAGGCCAGAATTACCTACAGCTAAATTTCTTGTCTACAACTACACAGAATTTTGAAGGTAAATTCCTGATGATTAATTCTATTGAATGTAACATTAAAATTTCTAATACATAAACAGTTAGTTATATGTAGCCAATTCATACTACAAGAAATAAAATCCCCAGGGTGTTTTAAGTACATACCACTCATGACGTCGACCAACCTCCCAACCTTAGAGTTCTTTTGTCTCCCAAAACTCACCCCCGAGCTGAGATCACCTCCACCACACACCAACCACTGATCTGTTTAGGAGCAGCTTATTTAAGCTCATGTTCCAGTACATACCACTCATAGTCGACCAACCTCCCAACCTTAGAGTTCTTTGTCTCCCAAAACTCACTTATTTGAGATCCTCACCACACCAACCAACGACTTGTTTAGGGCTTGACTTATTTAAACTCATGTTCCCCGCATGGATAACGACATGGATAACAGTGCTGAAATTTTTCAGGTTTAAGATTACATTTTTCTACAATTCCAGGACTAATGTAACTCAAAGAAGCACCCGGATCAATCAAAACAGTAACAGGTAGGTCATAAATCTTACCCTCCATTTCCACCATGGTTGCTTGATATTCTGCTTGCCGATTTTCCAAGGCTGCACTGATAGTTGGTATATTTCTGGCTATGTCATTTACTGTTGTCGCTTCTTGATCCCTCATGATCATATGAATGTTTCGATGAGGACAGTCCCTCAAAAGATGGGGTTCTCCTGACCCCAACATTTCAAAGGGTTCCTTCATTACGATTGTCCTTCCTTTTTCTTTTGTCTCCATCTATTTGTTTTGAAACCACTTGGGATTTGAAGCGGTTTGGCTTTCTTTGGGTTTATTAAACTTTTTTCGCTGATGATCTCTGCCAAAATTCTTTAAATATGTTGGTTTTTGTCTTTTCCCCTTCAACTCACCCTTGTTTAACCAGCTTTTTCCTTGCTCAGCCTTTCCTTTAAACTGCTGATAGCATAATATCGCTTTTCTAACAACTTCGTCCATTGTCTTTGGGTTGTCAAACTCAATTTTCTCTTTGTATACAGTAGGCATACAATTCAGAAACCTTTGTACTTTTGCCTTTTATTCCCTAATGTAGGGTACATATCTCAGCAGATTTGTAAACTTAGTAACAAACTCATCAATAGTGAGTTGTCCTAGTCTAATTTCATGGAATTCCTTTGCTTTATCATCATAATAATGCTCATTCAAATAACGATTTTTGAACTTAACCTGGAAATCTTCCCAAGTAATTGTCTTTTCATCAATGGCATGAACCATTTTCATCTCCTCCCACCACAAGGTAGCTTTACCTTGTAGCTGGTAAATAGCTAATCTGGCCTTTAGATTGCTTTCATATTCATAGACCTGGAAATATTTAATCATATTTAGCAACCAGGCTTCAACATCTTCCTCCTTTTCCCCATCATAGGAGGGAGGTTTGATCTTTCGGAATTCCCCTTGTAATTCCTTTTTCTGTTTATACTGATGCCTACCAGAATCATCATCATTAGACTCATCAATCTTCCTCTTTCTGAAACCTTCGCCTTCTTGGTTGTTCCGTGAAGCTAGTTCTCTGATGAGCTTTTCCTGCTCCTTACTGGCTGATGAAAACCTGTCATTCTGGCTTCTTAGTTCAGCCAATTCTCGTTGCAACCTGTGCAACATATCCATCACGGGAGCGTTGGGATCTGGTGTACCAAACTCATCACGCAGATCCACATAAATTTCTTCACCTTTCGCCATTTCAGCACCATTGTACACACTCATAACGCAGATCAACAAGATTTTAAAAAGAAAATTTTCCAAAATACTCATTTATACCAACAACACTCAGCAACAGTGAGCACAATAACAACAGCCCAGTTTTATAACTTGGGCTCTGATACCATTTGTAATGTACCTCTACTGACAACAAATTTATTTATTTTTGTTCATGACCTTAATATCTTATTGACTAGAACTTATTCCCAAAACTATGCCTCAAATCTTGTCATAACCTTTTATTTGTATATAGAATTGATTCTACAATTTATATACTTTGTTTTTATACCAAGTAGGGCATTAGGTTTAGTACGTACTACTTGTTATATATTATACCTATCTCACTTGACATATTCTGTGTTATACCTACTATATATGAAACTGGAACATTTATACTTAAACTACCCACGATAGTTGGTAAACATTAATTTATGATTTCATGGCCCTACATACATAACGTAGGGCATGATATGATTGTAATAATCTATATACAACTGACTATAAAACTGGACGACACGGTACAAACACTGGTACTCATTTAACCCCATAAGGGTTTTAATTTATTCCGTTCTCTAATTTATCTGTTAGAAAGTTACTCCCTTAGTTCTTTTTACTTTGGCTTGGCCAGATCTTGGCACATAAATTCTGGGGTAAAAACTTTAGTTAATGTTATGATTCACCTGCTCCTATTCACATGGTTAATATATTTTGGACGATACGTCCTTCCTACCAACCCGTCTTTGAGCCTGGTGCACATTAATTTTTTATCTGCACGATATATGCTCTCGTTGATAGCTAGAGAGGAAGTATGTCAGGAGATTAAATGTTGCAGGTTTGCCGAATTAATCGATCCCCATACCAATCGTTGCGATGATGACAAGTGTAGGGTATCGGCTTACTACATGGTTTTGGTGATTTCGGTTATGGTTTTTTCTTTAATACTGATATTGCATAGCTCTATTATTTTCTCTCCCTCCGATCGAGCTCTGCGGCCATTCCTTGGCTCGGCTAATTTGATGAAGGCGGGGAGTTTTTTGAGAGGTTTCCTGTGTTCTATCCTCCACATAGCGTCTCTCAGCCTTTTGAAATCGTTTACCCTAGCAATCTGGTGAAACCCCGGAGGTCATGGAGACTCCTTGCTTCAGAACGCAGGTAACTTTGTTTGTTTGTGGTTTTTATTTGTTTCGATAGCCATTAACTGGAATCATTTTGCTATTGCGTATTCATTTCAAATTTTTTTTCCAGTCGTTTGTTCCAGTTTATTTAACGAATCTCAAAAGTATGACATTTCTGTTCACAGGGAATGAAATGTCCTCCTTGACGTAGCATGGCACCAATTTCTGGAAGCGTTTCGCCTAAGTGCTTTCGTTCCTCAATACCTTGACGTTCAGGTACTATCTATGAGGTTCGATTTTCGTTCATTCTTCTTTGGCGAACAAAATTTTTGTTAATATCATTACTGGTATATTCGTGGCTGTAGTTTTAATTGGGAACGGTTTTAAATTTTACCCTGGCTCGTAGTATCAGGACTTTAACAAAATTTGTTCCCTTGTAATGCTATACGCACTTTGTCTTTCCCCTACTATTACGTTTTCACTGATTTATACATGACCTCTTCTTGTCTATTTCAGGTGCCAGGTCATATTCCATAGGTGAAGTCTTTCATTTGTTCAATTCGATTCTTGTGTATGTCGTAACCGCAACTACGCGGATTATACGCACATGTTCTTTCATAGACTAATTCCAAAATTCTGCTATACTCATAGGTCGGTATCCGTGGCATTTAAATAACTCAGATAGGTTCAAGACGATATTCCTGATGGCCGGATTTCGGTTCCTTTAATTTTTTTGATGGAACGATGCCATCGTTAGTTTCTACCGACATTTAGTTTTTTCATTTCCTGTTATATGAG
>JAXQQM020086123.1:0-28632 GCA_034641835.2 Pinus albicaulis | reverse complement strand
TCATTATCAATAACTGTTTTTAACATTTGGCACTTTAAATTTTCTAAAGTAGATGGTTGATTCATGAAGTTATTAATTACATCATATTTAGTTTGATATTTCAATTCAAGTGCTTCAACTATTGTCAGTGGTGAATGAATTTTTTTTTCCAAGTATGTATGTGGTTGTTTGTGAATATTTACAGTGGGAAGACTTCGTTTGGCAGGGGGGTAGATGAAAATATTCTTTATGGCATCTCCTCTAGCAATGGTCATGCTGCCTGTTTGACAACCTATGTAAGCATTGGTCATTGCTAACCAACACTACAAGGAAAAGACCCTCTAGCAGATGTTTTTGAGGAAACACTTATAAAAATTTCCTAGACATCTGTTTCTAGTGGAGGTTACTAGAGGAGGTTGACAGGTGGAGGTTTTTGCGGATTCTTTTCGTCTGGTGCGCTTATCATCCTGAACCGCACTGGTGCGTTCAATAAGAGAAAGCATCGGTGTGCACAAAACATTGGCACACCGAACACTGTTCACTCCGTACACACCCGCCTAGTGCGTATTATTACTATAGCACATCGGTGCTTTACAGAGATTCTACACGGTGCATCCTAAAACCCCACGCCAAAATAGAAACTACCTGGTGCAGTCTTAAGAAACCACACTGGTGCGCCTATAAAACCCTCCGCACTGGAACAGGGTTAAATAAAAAAAAATTACGTCCAAAAAACCACATTTTTCACTTTTCTCAGTGCTCCAAAGCTCTCAAGCATCGATGCAATTTATCCTTGTCTGAGCCACCTTGAAATCAGTGCTCCCATTGCACCCATTTCACGCATTGCTTCTGTGCATTTCCCACCAATCTCCAGCTTGAATTTTCCAAAACTGTGGGCAAATTTTATTTTGCAAATTCTACAGCCAATATGCCTCCTCGACGGCCAAATGTACAGGTATTTTTCATGTTTTTCCATAATTAATCATTTTAGCGGATTAGAATTTCAAATTACCTTAAAATTAACCATTTAAAAGAAAAAAATAGTCGCGCGGTGTGCTCAAGTCGTTCGGCTCACACCAGTTCGCGGCGTTTCCTTTAAATTTACAAGTTGCACTGCAATCGGTGCTAACAGTATCCGCACCGGTTCCGGGGCGGTATCGAAAGGCGCACCATGTTATTTTAAAAGTTTAAAAAATGTGCAGTGCGGTCGGTTACCTAGCCGCATCATTGACCATGTGGAATAGCAGCAATACGGTGCGTTGACTTAAATATCCGCCTCGGGGTGGGTATTTTTGTCAGTGCATAGTATTTCAAATTTCGACAAGGTCAACAGTGTGGCATGGTAGAAGACCACACCGTTGACTATGTAATTATGTTAGGAGGTCGGTGCACTGACCAAACTATATGCCCTGGGGCGTAGAGTTTAGTCAGCGCACCGCACTCCTAACACGGTCCATAGTCAACGGTGCGCTGAAAAGTTTCAGGTGCACCGCTACTAGTGCGCTAAATATTTTCTAGTGCACCACCACCAGTGCGTGACAAAAAAATACACATCGGTACTGATGCATGCCGGTTTTTTCTGGCCCACCGACTGTTTTTTTTTTTTCCAAAAAAATTACATATGTATATTTCTAAATATATGTCTCATTTAATAAAAAAATTGTATTTAATGTGTCAATCATTCAGAGATGTGAAAGGAGAGAAGGGATGGAACAACAAAAACAACAAGTGGACCAGTATAACATGGTTTGCCTGTGGGAGGTACGAGAGAGGGAGAGAGATGCGTACCCTCGCCCTATTATAGTAGCTACCCAGGGGATCCTAAGGCAGGTAGGCCTCCTCAATTTATATGAGGAGGCTACTTCCCTAAAGGGTCATAATGTGTTTTTGAGACATCTTATCCACAGGTGGAATGCCCACCGATAGGCTTTACGGGTTGGTCCTAACTAGTGGTAGGCACCCACTGAGGAGGACATATATTTCATTACAGGGCTATCAAGGGGAGGGGTGGATTTTACCTCATTCCCAGAGGTTCCAGTCGGCTATGCAACAGGGATTCAGTTGGTGTACTCCCAGAGATGCATTAGTGTAGATATACCGTCTCCTTCAGATTTTTAGGTCTCCGGAGGTCAGTTACATATTGCTGCATTTGGTAGTGAGGAGGTGAGGTGCCTCTCACTTTTGGTTTCAACAATTTCACACAACACCAGTGACGGGAAATGCATTAGTTTCCTGATTCTATATTCTTTTGATTCTTTAGTACAAGAGCCACGCTCAGGTGGTGTTGAGCTTGCAACAAGATGATGAGCTTAGTGGAAAGAAGTCACCTTCACTAAGTGGGCCCGCAGGCTATTTTTGGCGCACAGTCTATTTTTAGACATGTCGATCATATTCTATGAGTTGTAGGATGCTATTTTTGGATGGTTGGTCAAGTTGGAAAAATAGATGGACTTCTATTTTTAGACATATTGGGCGGAATCTATTTTTAGATTGCCAGTCTAAAAATAGATATGTCGAATATTATTAGCTCTTAATAATATTTGGACTCTAAACATTATCTTATTCTCTTGGAGCACTTCACTTAAGTGCACAGATGTGGCACAGGAGCTGACAGAAGGAATTACGCTATTCCTGAGGGTTAAGTGGAGCTATTGCATGGATACTTCAGTTAGAACTCATGTGACAGAGTTTGGTGGAGTTGATTGAGGAAGTTAGTGGAGTTGTATTCAGTTTAACTCAGTTAAACATAGTTGAGCTAGTTGTATCTAGTCTAACCGATTGATACACTAGTGAGAGTGGTGTGAATTAATTATTAATTAATTCACTAATTATTAACTGATCATCAGACATCGCATTTAAACATTGACGAGATGTTGACGAGGATTGCGCAGTGCAAGCTTGGTGAATACGAGTTCATTCAGAACGATTCTTGAGCAATGATTGCGCAGTAGAGGCAAGCTAGTAGGTGGCAGAGATTGGAGCATGTGTTTTTCTAGATCAGACCTGATTAGTGTGTAGGAATTGGATATTGTACTGAGATCTTGTGAGGAGATTTGTATAATGATTGTTACATGATCTCTATGACTTATAATATACAGATAGTTGGGTTTTTTCAGCTTTAAGCTTTCCCATAAAATAATGTTTTCATATGTGTGAATGTTTATGGTTTTAATGTGCGCATGCGATTGTTTTTATTTCTGCAATTAATGATCAATGGTAGAAGAGATTCTGTATTGTGCATGAAGTCGAATAATGTGTGATCAGGAGAATATCGGTTATAACATATCATTTATATAAATTTATACATGGTATCAGAGTGTTATTGATCATTGGAGCAATTGCAAAACATTGAAGCTGTTGAGTTTTGTGTTGGTGGAATTCGAATTTGCAACAATGTTTTCTTGGTGTCGAAGTTGAGATGTCTTTCAACAGATTGTGATTGGAGTATGCCCTTGAGGGTAGCTCAAATTATATTGCATGGAAGGACAGGATGGAGGTGGTGCTGGATGAAAATGGGTTGAAGGAGTTCATAGAAGCAGAAATTCCAAAACCTACTTCTGGCGACGCTGCCGCACTTAACGCATGGCAAAAGAAGACAGCAAAGTGTCGAAGGATTATGTTGGAAGGTGTGAAGGATCACATAGTGTCCAGATTTCATGGTAAAGCTTATCCATTCTTGATGTGGAAAGCTTTGACAGATTTATTCCAAAGCAAGAGCGACCAGAGGAAGTTGGCGCTCAAGGATAAACTTAGGAACATAAAAATGGAGAAAGGCGACAGTATACCCAAGTACCTTACGAAGTTTGTCCAGTGCAGGGATGAGATGGGAAGTGTGGGGGTTATTGTAGATGATGAGGACTTGGTGAGCTTGGCTCTCCTTGGGCTTCCAAATATTTGGCATTCCTATCAGGACTCTGTCAATGGTCGGGAGAAATTTCCAGGATGGGAGCGACTTTGGTCGGATCTTGTGCAAGAGGAGATAAGGCGGAATACCTGGGACGGATCTTCATCGAAGAGTGCAGATGAATAAAATTGTGCTTTGGCTTCCAAAGCAAGGAAGGGGAAGAGCAAGAAGAATGCTTCTCAATCCGGTGCGAAAGGGAAGAAGCAGGACATGTCCAAGGTGAAGTTCTTTCACTGTCACCAACACGGACATTACGCCACTAATTGTCCACAGAAGAAGAAAAATAAGCAGGCTGCTGGATCTGCAGCTGGAGAGGCCTTAGCCTCACAGTTTGAGCTGGATTTTTCCCTGATCGCATGCTTGGTCTCAAATATGATGGGTTCAGTGTGGTTTCTTGATAATGGTGCGTCTTTTCATATGACCGAAGACAAAGATTTGTTTACTGATTTGGATGAGAAAGATCTTGGAGTGCACATCGAGATGGGCGATGATGGTAGATACAGTGTGACCGATATCGGTACCATTTCTTTTGAGAGGGAGTCTGGTAAACCCTTCATATGGAAGGAAGTGATGCATGTTCCAGGATTGAAGAAGAATCTGATCTCAGTGGCCATGTTAGAAGACAAGGGATATGATGTTGTCTTTAGCGAGGGAAAGGCTTTCCTGCGCAGTAAGGCAACTGGTGAAACCCAGAGGATAGTGGTTTGAGTTAAGAACCTTTATCAGTTGCAGGTAGATGGCTGCGCAGCAATGGCAAGCAAGGCAGAAGGAGTGGTGAGCCAGGATGAGGGCGAGCTATGGCACAGGAGATTGGGCCATTTTCACCATGGTGCTTTGAAAATTTTGCAACAGATTTCTACCAGGCTTCCCAAAGGTACACTTGCGCAGTCAGATTAATGCAAGGGATATACTTTGGGAAAATTTGTGAAAACCACCTTTCATGAGAAGGATAGTCACGCCACGATGATCCTTGAGAGAATTCACACAGACGTGTGTGGACCTTTCTCAGTAGCTTCGACAACAAAGCACAGGTACTATGTGATATTTGTTGATGATTTTTCTCATAAGTTCTGGATCTTCTTCATGCTGAAGAAGAGCGAGACATACTCAAAGTTCTGTGAGTTCAAGGCACTGGTTGAGAAAGAATCAGGGAAGCAGGTGAAGGCTCTTAGGAGAAAAAATGGTGGTGAATTCATCTTTGGCGAATTCAAGGACTTTTGCAGCGCAGAAGGAATTCGAAGAGAGCTCATAGCGCCTCATAACCCACAGCAGAATGGGGTCGCGGAGCAGAAGAATAGAACAATCGTGGGTGCTGCACGGGCGATGTTGCATGATCAGGGCCTTCCCATACACTTGTGGGCTGAGGCATGCAATACTGCGGTTTATGTGCAAAACCGTTGTCCTCACAGGATACTTGGCATGAGTACACCTGAGGAGGCGTTTTCTGGTAAGAGGCCTGATATTTCCCATTTGAGGATTTTTGGTTCACCTATTTACATTAATGTAATGAAGGATGCCAGGAAGAAGCTGGAGCCGACCACAGAGGTTGGGATATTTGTTGGGTACACTGATACACCCCACAACTATCATGTGTATTTGCCAGACAGTCGCAAGACTGTTGTGTGACGGGATATCAAATTTCATGAGGAGAAAGCCATGAAGTGTTCGCTTGAGAGGGAGCCACACTTGCATGTAGATGAGGAGCTATTAGTTCCTAAGGATGAGCCTCAGGATGTGGATCAGCCACAAGAGGAGGTTCATGGATTGGAAGAGACCACTCATGCAGCGCCAACCATCAGAGGGCGGAAGCGCACTACAGAAGCTGAGCGACTGATTCAAGATGCAGAGAAGGTTGTAGGAGCACCTACATCACAGCGCAGATAGAGACAGTCACCTGACCGGTATACTGGATACATGGCTCTTATGAGCAGGTGTATCGTGATAGAGCCATCCTCTTTCGAGGAACTTGTGGAGGATCTCGCATGGGTATATGCCATGGTGGAAGAGTATGATTCAATTGTCAGAAACAGTGCATGGGAGATTGTCCCAAGGTCGGAAGGGAAATCAGTGGTAGGTTCGAGATGGATCTACGAAGTGAAGCAAGCATCTGACAGGAGTGTGGAGAAGTACAAGGCAAGATTTGTTACCTGAGGCTTCTCACAGATTGAGGGGATCGACTGTGAGGAAACCTTTGCACCTGTCGCAAGGTATTCTTCCATACGGAGCATCCTATCTCTCTCAGCGCAGATGGGGTGGCACATTCATCAGATGGATGTGAAGACTGCGTTCCTCAACGGAGTCATTGAGGAGGAGGTGTACATAGAGCAGCCCGAAGGTTTGGAGATCTTCAGCAGCGAGTCACGTGTGTGCAGGCTCAAAAGAGCGTTGTATGGGTTGAAACAAGCACCTCATGTTTGGTACACACAGATCGACACTTACTTTACTAGACTTGGATTCTCCAAGAGTGAGGTAGATCTGAACCTATACCAAATAGTTGTGGAGGGTAAGTTGTTGATCATTGTACTTTATGTAGATGATTTGATACTAACCGGTGATGAACAGTTGATACTCTCATGCAAGGCTGATCTTGAAAAAGAGTTTGAGATGAAGGACTTGGGCCTCCTTCATTATTTCCTGGGATTGGAAATTAGGCAGAGCAGTGATGGACTGTTTGTGTCTCAAGGAAAGTATGCCCGGGAGATACTGGAGAAGTTCAACATGCATGGCTGCAAGCCTGTTGATACTCTTCTTCCTGGTGGTTGGAGGAAGGAGGATGCTACATCAGCATATGTAGTGGATGCCATTGTTTACCGACAGTTGGTGGGGTCGCTCATGTATCTGGTCAATACATGACCCGACATATGCCACGCTGTTAACCAGCTTTCACAAGCTATGGTTAAGCCTACCAAGCTCTTTTGGAAGGTGGGGAAGCATGTATTGAGATATCTCAGAGGCACATCGGGATATGGATCATGGTACATATAGGAGGATGAGTTGAGGCGGCATGGCTTCACATACCGGTATCATCATATCAAAGATTGTGTGCAGTGGAAGATCATGTTACTTTCATACATTCCTACGGAGGATCAAGATGCTGATATCTTGAGGAAGGCGCTCACCAGGAGCAAATTTGAATACCACAGAGGCAAGATCGGGGTGGCAGATAATCCCTATCTTTTTGAGAGGGAGTGTTGAGATTGCAACAAGATGATCAGCTTAGTGGAAAGAAGTCGCCTTCACTAAGTGGGCCTGCAGGCTATTTTTGGCGCACAGTCTATTTTTAGACTATGTCTATTTTTAGACATGTCGATCATATTCTATGAGTTGCAGGATGCTATTTGTGGATGGTTGGTCAAGTTGGAAAAATATATGACTTCTATTTTTTGATATCATGGAATCTATTTTTAGATTACCAGTCTAAAAATAGATATGTCGAATATTATTAGCTCTTAATAATATTTAGACTCAAAACATTATCTTATTCTCTTGGAGCACTTCAGTTAAGTGCACAGATGTGGCACAGGAGCTGACAGAAGGAATTACGCTATTCCTGAGGGTTAAGTGGAGCTATTGCATGGAGACTTCAGTTAGAACTCATGTGAGAGAGTTTGGTGGAGTTGATTGAGGAAGTTAATGGATTTGTGTTCAGTTTAGCTGAGTTAAACATAGTTGAGCTAGTTGTATCTAGTCTAACTAATTGATACACTAGTGAGAGTGGTGTGAATTAATTATTAATTAATTCACTAATTATTAACTCATTAATCAACAAAGAATACATCAGTTAACTTCAGTGCATGGACAATTTCAGTGGAGACCAGTGGAGAGATAGGTGAAAGAGAAGTGTGACTATACTGGTGCATGAGTTTGCACCACACATTGATTGAGATGCCAATGAGGATTGCGCAGTGCAAGCTTGGTGAATACGAGTTCATTCAGATCCATTCTTGAGCAGTGATTGCATAGTAGAGGCAGGCTAGCAGGTGGCAGAGATTGGAGCATGTGTTTTGCTAGATCGGACCTAATTAGTGTGTAGCAATTGGAGATTGTACTGAGAGATTGTGAGGAGCTTTGTATAATGATTGTTACATGATCTCTATGACATATAATATACAGATAGTTGGGGGTTTTTAGCTTTAAGCTTTCCCATAAAATATTATGTTCATATGTGTGAATGTTTATGGTTTTAATGTGCGCATGCGATTGTTTTTATTTCCGCAATTAATGATCAATGGTAGAAGAGATTCTGTATTGTGCATGAAGTCAAATAATGTGTGATCAGGAGAATCTTGGTTATAACATATCAGTTATATAAATTTCTACAGGTGGTCTTCCATTTTTTTGCGGCAGTTCTGTATAGCCTTAGATAGATGTTGTGCTCATGCATAAGGGAGGGTCAACTTCCATTTTTCTTCAGAGATTTTTATTTTTATTTTTTGAAAGGTTTCCAGAGACAAGGCCAAATTGTTTTTGGCAGCCTCGTAGGCCGATGTTGGAGGCACAGATGCACATGTGGGGACAGATGATGCCCAAGAGGGGCGAGACTAAGTTTTCTGCTAGGATATCACACGATGCACTAGAGTTGCTAGCCAATGTTGACGATTATCCCTTCGTTATGGTCCCCTATCCTTATGCTGGTTTGGATTGGCAAGGGTGTGCCAACATCCTCTTCATAGATGATGAGCTGTCGGAGGATAGAGGTAATATTACTGTTTTATTTGATTTTATTCTAACATGTTATTTAACTTGTTTTTATTAAATTGTGTAATGAAATTGTCTAATTATTGTTTTGTACTTGTATATATTTTTCATATATTGGGGAATTTTATGGCGAGGAAATTTCAGCACCACCACATGATCTAGGTGTGGATCCTGATGATGATCAGGATATGCAAGATGCTGAGGATCATCAGGAGGCCAGTGTAGAGAGACCTGCTCCTGTTGGTGCACGGATATCGCTTTTTTCTAGACGCAGTAGGCTTGATAGCAGATTGAGGATGGAGTTGGGTGACCAACTTTGTGCATTTATTGTTGAGGCGGGAGTCAGGCCCGCTACTATGAGATACATATAGGCCAATGGTAGGCTGGTACATATGTGGAGAGACATGTCACGTGACATGTATAGCCTTATGCGACATGTCGTAGGAGATACAACCTAAGGAGGACCCTTGCACGTTATAGGCATGGCCGAGATTCAACACGTAATCGACAGTGTGCGAGCAGTGCCGATGCATCATCTAATGATCACGATTAGGGAAGTGATCATCGTTCACCTCCCGTCGCGCCAGATGAGCAGCCTCCACTAGCGTCGAGCAGCAGTCATCATGGAGAGCAGGCTAGACCATCGACCATGTTCAGTCATCACAATGATCATGAGTAGCATGGACCATCAACCATGTCCAGTCATCACGATTAGCAGCCGACAATTGATCCTGATCAACATGAGGCACTAGTACCAGATCAGCATGCACGTGATGATCAACATGTATCAACTGAGCTTGTCGAGGCTGCACCATTGACTAAGAAGGCCTCGACAATTACTGCTATTGATGATGTACCACCAACTGATAGATGACATTTATATTACAGTTGTATATTTTTTACATTATTCAGTTATATATATATATATATATATATATATATGGTCCATGTATTTTATTTTCATGTTGCAGTTGTACTTAATTTACATGTTGGTGATCATCATGGTCTGTATATTGTTATTTCATGTTAGATATGTTCATTTAATGTGCAGCTTGCAGATAGATGTGTATGTGATAGCAGTTATTTCACATGAGATGTATATTTGATGTTTGTGTTGTGATGATGTTATATAATGCTAATTGTGTTTTGTTAGATGATCATGATCACGATGATGTTAGCAAATTTGAATGTGTTTTTTAGTCAAATATGATGTTTGTACGATGGTTATCATGATCGTGATTCTTATTAATTAATTTCATAGTAAATGATCATGATATTGTAAAATTGTAATATTTGTAATTCTAATTGTATGTAAAATTCTAAAATTGCAATTGTATTTGTATTAATTGTAATTTTAATTGTAATTGTTATATGTAAAATATTTGTAAAATTTTAATTGTAATATTAATATTTAATTTATTTTGAAATGACTGTAATTGTAATTTTTTTTTTTTTTAACACAATCAATTGCTATTTTGTATTTCAAAAAAGAGGAGTAGTAACTCCAAGATTACATGCTAGACTGCTTGTAGTGCAGTGGAGGAAATAACTACAACTATATGTTATATTTCCTTTGTCTCTAGTATTCGAAAAAAGCTGGAATGCAGATAAAGCATATATGCGGACGAACTGAGACAGAAGGTAAACAAATTTGAAAGACATGCTTAATAATGGAGAGCATATTAGTCAATATTGATGTGGCTGATATGGCGTGCGGTAGTGTCCTCGGGATTGTCTTCATTGCCAGCATTCCTAAAGTTGTTAGAGCTAGAGCTTGGGGCAGTGCGCTTCTCTAGCATGTATTTCAAAATTTGCACCAATTCTTCAGCATGAGAGCATCGATTTGAGAGATTTTCAAACTAACTTTGAAGAGAGGAAACCCTTGCAAGAAAGACTTTAGCATCTTCTTCATGTTTGCCATCCAATATTTTTACCTCATTTTTTAGCTTTGCATCAAGAATATTTTGATGAGCTCTGATTTGTTCAAGCTCAGCTTGAAGATCTGCACAGTGGAGACACTCTTCGTTGCGAGCCATGCTGTCAGAGATAGATGCTAAATCGGGATACAATGCTTGATAACAAGCTGTACAGAAGGGAAGGATCTTGAAAACACTTGCACAAATCTGCACGAAGTAGTTGCTAATAACGCACTTAGACTTTGCTGGGAGAGTCTGGAGAGGCAGAGCAGCACAAGAATAGTGCAGACGTATTAAAAATATATAAAAAAAGAAACAACAACGAGGAGAATCAGGCAAGAATCAAGAGGAGAAGAGACCGAGAGAGTTGAGCACAGGGGCAAAGGCCCGAAGGAGCAAGGGCCCGACGAAATGAGAGGAGAGGTCTACAGAGGGAGACAAGTGAAACTATAGGAGGAAATAGGGGAATGAAAAAGGGAGCGGGAGGCGATGGGATTAATAGAAGAGGGCAGGAGAAAAAGTGTAGCTATGTAATATCCCCAAATGGGAATACACAGCAATGCCTGCTGAAATAACATACATCGGGGAAATCTGTGCACTGAAATGAGTTTGCAGCTCCTGGATCCCTTAGATCAGTGGATCTAGTGTCTAAATCCAAAAGGAGAGAAAAAAAAAATCAAACTAAGTGTGGTAAACAGGTCTCCCACCACCTAGTCTAGCTGAAAAACACCCGAAGAGAGGGGTTGCAGCTATGTACAAAAAACTACTTCAGAAATAACGCAGTTTTGAGAGCATGAGTAGGAGGCCAATAATAAATATCAAATTTTGAATATACAACAACAAATCAAATCCATAATGATGTTCTTACATTGTATAGCAGAATGTAGAAGACAAAGTAGAAGAAACTTCTCAGAAAAGAGGGTTGCAACACATGAATTTACTGCAAAATGGCTTAACAACATTTTTATAAGAGCTACAGTAGTTTCATGTTACACTTCAAATCTAGAGCAGATCTATGTACAAAATATCAGATCCATTTCAAATCTGTACACTAGAAAAGCTCTTTTACAAGATCCCCTTGGGGTTTTGATCAACTCATGCAATACAAAGAGTAGATCTGAATTTAAAGGAGCAGATCTGCAATATTATTCAGAAATTTTTGAAGATGTCTTACATTAGAAATAGATTATATCTATACAGAACATGGATCAGAAAGCTAATCCATGGATCACCAAAGTGAAAGGAAAAGCCCAGCACCAGAGATCTCTTCTCAAAAAGGGGATCAAAACACCCTGCAAATCCTTCTCTGAAAATAATGCAGTCCTGGAAGGGAAACTGCGCTGTAGCCTGAAGTACTGAGTTGGCCTACTGCCAAGATGTGAAATATCAGTTCCAATTGTTTAGAACTCTCTTTCCCATGGGATAGAAAACTTTCCCAGTGAAAATATATCCTTAAATGGCCTAGATCTTAGAAGATTTGACATCCACTTGCTGCAGCTTGCAAGGAAAACCTAATCCTAAATACGATTAGTGTTGTAGATGAAATATGAGCTTGGCCAAATTCTTGGTAGTGGATGAAATAAACAAGACTCCTCTAAGAAATCCTCAATGGAAGAGGTGGGATCCCTACATAGGAACTCCCAAGTGCTAAGCAGCACTATTCTCAGCTAAACAACAGAGAATGTTATTTTTCTAAACAAAAAAGATACTCAGAAATATGCATAATCAACAACCTTCTCTTTCTGCTCTCCTCTTCCTTTTATAAGATGAAAGCCTTTTCAAACCCTAAACCACTTCAATGAATAAGATCCTTTCACATGAGGGGCCTCCATCTAGAACTGCATTTTCCATCCATGAGGTACATTGCATCTATACAGCGCTGTATATTTGTTCAAGGTTGACCCAGTCTCATAGCTCAGACCCCTTTCACACCTGCAAGTGATTTGTTTACATGGCCCAGATTTGTCCCTGTTCATATGGGCATTGATTTATTCATTCTTTTCAGGAGTTTTACATGTCCTCCTTTATTCATTTATTCATGCAATAGAAAATGAGACAAAAATGTGTATTCCTCTTAGCTTAGGCTAAGTAGGAACATTACAGTCCTCCCCTCCAAAATGGTGCTTGTCCTCAAGAAAATGATAGGGTGAGTGCTGCAGTACTTCTCCTCCTCCATTGGTGACACCATCAAGGTTCAAGTTGTCCTCATAAGCCAAGTGTTCACCAAGCTAACACATCATGAATTGTTCCTCCAAGGTCATCATAAGATGTACATAGTTCACCCCATAAGGAGTGAAAAATTCAACAAAAATAAACATGGAAGGAGCAATTCCTTCTCTAAAACATGTAGCATAAGGTACATATAGAAGTTCCATTCCATTTGGTACATAAAAACTACCCATCCTCCCTCCATACAATCCCATAAATAGCACAACTATGCCATCCAAGTATGGAAGAAAAATTACATATATACAAACAGAAATTTGAGCTTGAGGAGGTGGGTCAAAATCCCACATGTGATGCCAGCGTAGTGCATCTCCTGCCTTCATTAGATCAAGGTGTGGTAAGTGGCCTTCCCACCACACATTTTCTGCATAATTCATCTTAACATAGCTGAAGATGTCAGATATGTTTGGTGCCTTTGGGAAGCACCCATCATGAAAAGGAATCTCCCTTTGCACAACAAGGGAGTGGCCAAGTTCAGAATTTTTATTGGCCCACCAAAAGCCATGAGATCTACATGATACCTCACTCCCTTTAGGAGTCATAGCCTACAAAAACATGGTAGAAGAATTTGATAAACCAGAAAATAAAAATTGCTTTGCATGATCAAATTCTTTACCATCATAGTTCCTCATACACATGTAGTTGTGCATGGGCATTCCCCCTCTCCCAAAAGAAGAAAGAAGTGGCTGAAATGAGTCTTGCATAGATTCCCTTGCCTGTCCCAGCTCCACATAGCTCACGCACTCTTGAAAGTGCTGATGTAGTTCCCCTTCAAAGCCTTCCCATTCAAAACATCTCATGATAGTGCTATAGATCTCCATTGAATAGGTAGGGCTGAAACAAAACTCCTTGAAGGCCCTTTGTAGCATCTCCTCCTTGAGCTTGGAGGCTCTAGGAAAGAAGATCCTATCATAATGATAGATGACTCCATCATGGATTAGATAACCCTCTCCATGCACTTGGTCATCAAGCATCATACAAGTGTAGATATCCTTGGATTAATCCACCAACAACTGGGATCTCCAATATATATCTACACTCCCCAACAAGGACAGTGCTGATGATGCATCATTAAAATTGCCTGTCATGTTGCTGATTTCTTCTTTTACATCTCTTATGCCAAAGGGACAACTAGGAAGGACATACCTTCCCTTTTCCTCCTCCAACAGTGCAGACTCAGAAATGTAGGATGGTGAGGATGATGAGAGAGGAAAATCCCCCTCTTTCTGGTGCTTGCTTAAGCCATCCAGCGCTATAGTTGTGTCCCCTAATGCTCCCTTCCCTCCTAGATCTGATTTTGGATCTTCAAGTAGTGAGAGATCTCCCACTAAAACTGAATCTGGTGGCCTCCCTGGTGGTTTTCCACTAGATGAGAATGTCCCTTGCAAGAATCTCAAGAACATGAGAGAAGGGACAGTGATATCCTTACTTCCACTGCGCAAATCCATCTCTGTTGTCTGTGTGGAAGTGTTAGGTGAGGGGTAAGAATGCATGCCTCTGATCATTTGAGGTGTACCACTCTTATTTTCCACCCATTCCATTTGGAAAGCCTCCCAATCAGTGGTGACTTTCCCCAATGTAATCAGCCATTGGACACCCAAAATAACATTGGTGTCTGGTATGTCAACTACAAAGAAGTGATCCACCAAAGTGTAGGATCCCATGGTGACTGAAAATGATGGGACATAATTCCTGCATTGCATTGTCCTATCTCTTGGGACTAGGAAAGAAAACCCCTCAAAGGTATCAGTGGGAATGGCCCTCCTTTGCACAAGATGAGCATCAATAAAGTTGTGGGTCGCCCCACTGTCAATAAGAATAAATACCCTCTGATTCATGATTGAACCATGAACTCTTAGGGTCAAGTACTTAGGTATTCCCCTCAAATATGCAAGAGTACCTCCAATAGGAGCAAAATCTCCACTCCCATCTCTTGATGGTGATGGATCTCCCTCAACATTGTCAGCACTGTGACCCCTCCTTGATTCAACCTCTTCTTCTTCCTCCTCAACATCTGAGAAGACTTCTATGTAGTGTGCTTTCCCAGCAACACATCTATGTCCCGGTGCCTATGATTCTTGGCAAGAGAAACATAGCCTCTTCTTCCTTATCTCTCTTCAAACTTCAATATCAAGAGGCTTCTTGAGTGAGCTTTCCTTGGAAGGAGTAGCTTTCTCTTCCTTCCCCTTAGAAAGGTAAGAGGGCTTGTTCTGGAAAGTTTCCTTTGCTTTTGGCAAGGCATCTTGAAGGTCTCTAGCCCTCTCAATGGCATCATGCAGTGTAGTGTGCTTGGTATATTTAACCAACCCATGAAAAGGTTCATCCAAGCCATCGATGAAAATGTACACCCTCCTTGCTACAGATAGATCAAGAACCATAACAGATAATCTCAGAAACTCAGATATATAAGATTCTACATTACCTAACTATTTCAACTTTGCAAGGCTCATGAAAGGTGCTTCTGGATCCTTTCTATTAAACCTCTCCACCAGTCTTCTAGTAAATTTAGAATAGGCAGTCACATTGGCATGGCCCAATGTAGACAACCCATGGAACCACTAGTTGCGTGCTTCACCTTCAAAGTGCGGCGCTGCAATCTTGATGGCTTCCATCTCAGGGACTTTGTTCAATTGAAAATAGATATCTAGATTTTCTACCCAGGCCTTAGTAGAACTAGTGGATGACCCATAAAACTTGGGTAAAAATAATCTTCCCATAGAGTGATGTCGATCATGATTCTGAGTGAATCCACCATCTCTATATTGATGCCTTGGTCTTCTTTTGTCCTTGAGGTGACAAAACTCTTTAAAGCTTAGATGTTCCTTGAATATCTGATTCTAGGACTCATAATCTTCAAAATAGTATTCAAAGGATGCTTTCTCATGAAGCCCTTCATTATCCACAGCCAAGAAGGTAGTCATAGTGGAATGTTGTGGAGCTTGTGGCTAGTTCACTGGTTGATCATTCCAGTGGTGAGACATGCCAGAGCTTTCTCCAGAATGAAACCTCATAGGAGACTCCTTGAGCATGCCTAGTCTCATCTCCTTGATCTCTCTAGTAAGATCTTGCATGGCTACCAAAAGAGTTCTTGCAAATTCTTCTCCTTTTATCACTTCTAGTTTTAGGGGCTTTACCCTTGTCTTGATCATCAGTGGTGTAATCAAATTTCATGTGAATTATATTATGATACCTCTTTTCCTTCTCAATAAGAGGCTCATATTCTTCTGAGTTCATGGCTCTCCAATGAAAGCACAGGCTGTGCCAAGAAAGGAGCTCTGACACCATTGTAATATCCCCAAATGGGAATACACAGCAATGCCTGCTGAAATAACACACTTCTGGGAAATCTGTGCACTGAAATGAGTTTTCAGCTCCTGGATCCCTTAGATAAGTGGATCTAGTGTCTAAATTCAAAAGGAGAGCAAAAACAAATCATACTAGGTGTGGTAAACAGATCTCCCACCACCTAGTCTAGCTGAAAAACACCCAAAGAGAGGGGCTACAGCTATGTACAACAAACTTCTTTAGAAATAACGCATTTTTGAGAGCATGAGCAGGAGGCCAATAATAAAGATCAAATTTTGACTATACAGCATCAAATTAGATCCATAATGATGCTCTTACATTGTACAACAGAATGTAGAAGACAAAGTAGAAGAAACTTCTCAGAAAAGAGGGCTGTAACACATGAATTTACTGAAAAATGGCTTAACAGTGTTTTTATAAGAGCTACAGCAGCTGTATGTTACAATTAATATCTAGCACAGATCTTTGTACAAAATATCAGATCCATTTCAGATTTGTACACTAGAAAAGCTCTTTTACAAGATCCCCTTGGGGTTTTGATCAAATCATGCAATACAACGAGTAGATCTGAATTTAAAGGAGCAGATCTGCAATATTATTCAGAAATTTTTGAAGATGTCTTACATTAGAAATAGATCAGATTTATACAGAACATGGATTAGCAAGCTCATCCATGCATCACCAAAGTGAAAGGCAAAGCTCAGAACCAGAGATCTCTTCTCAAAAAGGGGATCAAAACACCCTGCAAATCCTTCTCTGAAAATAATGCAGTCCTGGAAGGGAAACTGCGTTGTAGCCTGAAGCACTGAGTTGGCCTGCTGCCAAGATGTGAAATATCAGCTCCAAAGGTTCATAACTCTCTTTCCCATAGGATAGAAGACTTTCCCAGTGAAAATAGATCCTGAAATGGCCTAGATCTGAGTAGATCTGACCTCCACTTGCTGCAGCTTGCAAGGACAACCTAATCCTAAATAGGATCATCGATGTAGATGAAAGATGAGCTTGGCCAGATGCCAGATAGTGGATGAAATTAGCAAGACTCCTCCAATAAATCCTCAATGGAAGAGGTGGGATCCCTACATAGGAACTCCCAAGTGCTAAGCAACACTATTCTCAGCTAAACAGCAGAGAATGGAATTTTTCTAAACAGACAAGATACTCAGAAATATGCACAATCAGCAACCTTCTCTTGTTGCTCTCCCCTTCCTTTTATAAGATGAAAGCCTTGTCAAACCATAAACCACTTCAATGAATTAGCTCCTTTCACATGAGGGGCCTCCATCTAGAACTGCACTATCCATCCATGAGGTACATTGCACCTAGACAACGCTGTAGATTTGGTCAAGGTTGACCCAGTCTCATAGCTCAGACCCCTCTCACACCTACAAGTGATTTGTTTACATGGCCCAGATTTATCCCTATTCATATGGGCATTGATTATTCATTCTTTTCAGGAGTTTTACATGTCCTCCTTTATTCATTTATTCATGCAACAAAAAATGAGACAAAAATGTATATTCCTCTTAGCTTAGGCTAAGTAGGAATATTACAAGCTAGGGGGGAGAACCAAGAAGATAAGATCATGGGTGAGGTATATGAGAGAGTACAAATTTTGCAGGTAAATTCTAAGGGGCCAGATAGGAAAATCGAATAGAATCTAGGACCAGTCAGGGTCAAAATCATGGCAGAGGAATAAGATTTATAGCATCATTGCAAAGCAATTGCCCCGGGATACGAGCGCAGGCTCTGTTGGCCAGGATCATCATCCTTGTTGTGATTTTGGAGTATATGGAAGAGTGAAACATCCTTCATTTCATCCAATAGATTACGACATCTACTGATGGTTTTTTGAAGAGTGATGTTGGCATCCGGTTGGTCATGGATCATTAAATTGATGATAATGGAGGAATCTCAAAAAATCATAGCATTTGTGATTTTAAGATTTTTCAACTGATGCAAGCCTTGAAGGAGGGCTAAGGCCTCTACTATGTTATTAGAGAGTATGCCAAGACCCCATTCAAAATTCATTAGAGTGATGCCATTTTCACTCCTTATGATGCCCCCCGCCCCTGCATTGCCCGGATTGGACTTTGAAGCTCTGTAAAAGAAAAGAGAGGGTTTGGCACTATTCTTTATCCAATAAGCGAAGTCCTCCTATTTAAACCTGATCTTCCAGATTACGTCTATTCTATAGGGATGTTTAGGAGGAGGGTTTCTACTACTGTTTCGAGATAGTGGATCACTCAGGAAGATCCTTTCCTCCGCACAAAGTTCACTGTGGTCGACCTTTGCTCTTAGCAGAGATAGTTTCGAGGGTGAGGCTCCAAGTTTTGCTGCACACTTTCCTGTAGGATGGATCTTTGTTCCTAAAGATATTCCTATTCCTGGAAAGCCAAATGTTCCACAAAGCCACATAAGGGAGGGTATCCCATACTCTCTTTGAAATTTTGTTCTTTTTTTTCCCCATGGGAAGTTGTTTTTCCAAGAGCGGATAACATCAACAATAGAGCGATGATGTGCCCAACAGGGCTGAAAAAAATGGGGTGAGCTCAGCCCAGCAACGGGAAGCAAAGGGGCACCCGATAAAGAGATGTAGGATTGTCTCTTCAGCATTTTGACAGTTTGGACACATTGATGGTCCTATTACACCTCTTTTTTTGAGATTTTCAGAGGTTAAAATTTTATCTTTCAAGAGAAGCCATATGAAAAAATTGATCTTGGGTATAGCTTCCGATTTCCAAACAACCTTCCATGATGGATAGATAGGCATTGGATATTGGTCATTACAAAGGTGCTGATAGGCTGCTTTGATGGTGAATTCTGATCCAGAGGGGTCCCATCGAAATATGTCAATGCTATCTATTTTTAAAAGGGCAGAGCCATGAAGGTGGGTTTGAAAATTGCTAAGATCATCTTCAAGGTGAGCAGGAGCTTTAGGAAAGTGCCATCCACTCCAATTTTGAGTTTTATTATCCCATTTGGAGAATTGACTAAAAAATTTTAAACCCATACTGCTGAAGAAGAGGAGAATGCTCTGAGTACCAGACCTGTCAATAATGGGTATTTGTCCCATAATGCATTCAGTTCCAGCATTGATGGTGTTTCCTCCCATGGGAACTTTGGAGAGGTTTTGATCTAGGAAGGGAATGGATTTTTTGCAAAGAGCCCATATTTTAGAGCAAGGTCTGTTAGGAATATCATGATCGAAGACCTGCTACTGAGTGGAATTAAGATACTTAACCTCCAAGACCTTTTTCCACTAAGCCTGGTTCCCATTGATAAGCCTCCAGACAATCTTTCCTCCAAAGGTTTTGTTCAGGATTTTGGGTGAGCAGACTCCAATGCCTCCATGCTCTTGATCTTGTATTACTTGCCTCCATTTGAGGAGGTTATATTTTCTTTTACCATTCTTTCCTTCTTTCCATAGGAAATGCCTGATGATGGCTTCAATTTTAAGATGGATGATGGTAGGAGCTTGAAGGAGGGTGAATTGATATAGAGGAAGGGACGAGAGCCCAGATTTGAGAAGGACAAGGCGACTTGTAGGATTGAGCCATGATGATCCCTATTGTTGAACTTTCCTCTTCATTTTATCGATAGTGACATTCCAAACTTTAGACTTCAAAGGACTGATACTTACAGGCATGCCTGAATAAATGAAGTGATCCCATTTCAATTTGCAAGGAACACCAAAGATATTAGCAATGCCGTGTAAGGTTTGATTAGAATCATTCCAACCATAAATGATACTTTTGTGATGATTGATCAACCCTCTAGAATAGAGCATGAATTTTTCCAAGACATTTTTAAATCATTGAGAAATGATGTTGGATGCTCCCCCCATCAGCAAAGTATCATCTGCAATTTGGGAATGATTCATATTTTTAACTCCGTCGACAAATTTGATGCCGGTGATGAGACCCACCCGTATCATATGTTCCAATGCTTTGCTGAAGGATTCAGCCATGAGGATGAAGAGGTAGGGAGAGAGAGGACAACCCTGCCTTAATCCTCTAGTGGATTGAAAGAAAGGAGCAGGTCTACCATTGATGAGAGGAGAAATCCAGGGGCCTGAGATGCAGGAGTTGATAAGGGCAAGGAAGCTTTGGTCAAAACCCATTTTTTGGAGCACACCTAATAGAAAATAATTCCTAACCCTATCAAAGGCATTGGAAAGGTCTAGCTTTAGGATAAGGCCTTTTTCTTTGCGAGAGAAACTAGAGTGTATGGCTTCTTGTACAAGGAGGATGGAGTCAGATATTTTTCTTTGAGATATGAAGCCTCATTGGTTTTCCAAGATTAGGTTATGAAGATGAGGTTTGAGATGGGTGGCCAGAATCTTAGTGATGAGCTTATAGGAGTAGTTGTAGAGGGAGATGGGTCTAAATCTAGAAAAGGAGGAAGGGTGGTTTTCTTTGGGGATAAAGGCAAGGAATGTAGATTTAGTGTACCCCCAAATGTTTTCTTGCGTTGGATCCAATGTATCATTCTCATAAGATATTTTTTAATAAGATCCCAATATGTTCTATAAAAGGTGATAGAAAACCCATCAGGTCCAGGAGCTTTATCTGGATGAAGGGTCCAAATTGCATTCTTGACCTCTTCTTCATCAATTTCTCTGTTGAGATAGCTGTTTACCTCTTCGGTGATTAAGGATGGAAGGTGCTGCAGCAAATTCGAGTAATATTCAGTCATGCTTGTTGTTACACCATTTTTTGGTCATCTAATCCATTGTTATTAGATGGACCCAAGTACACCAAGTAAGAGCAATTTTACCCCAAGTAAAATCGCATTCACTATGAAAAATAACTTAGTAAACCACCTTTATTAAGTTGTTTATGGTCTAAACAGGAAACCCCATAAGGAAATATTAAATAAATATATATTTGTTTGATTTTGCTCAAGAAATAATTAGTTAAACAATATTTTAATTAATATTTCTGGTTATATTTAACCCAAAACAAGGAAATTAATTAGATAAATCATTATTTATCTTATTATTTTCTAAGAATAATTGTTTAAATATTATTTAAATAATATTCTTTGTTAAATATGACTAATTCACCCTTAAATAATTAAATAAATCATTATTTATTTGATTATTACTCAACCATATCCTTAAAATAATAAATAAATCATTTATTTATATATTATTACTTAATCACATCCTTAAAATGATAAATAAATCATTTATTTATTTATTATTTACAAATAAGGGGATTTGACTCAAGTCAAATTCCTTTTCCCTCCAACAAATATAATAAAATATTCCATAAAATTTGGATCTAGATTTGGTTAATAATATTTTAATTATGCACCAATCTCTAGACTAACCCAATATTTTGTTATAAATAGAAGGGTTTTCCAATTCATTTGTCACCTTTTGTTGCCTAAAGATCACTCTCAATCTCAACTCTTGGTCTGGCTATTGATCCATTATCATAGCCATATTTTTCCATTTTTATTTGGGTTTTCTACACAATCAAGAGAGAGGAATTCTAAATCTGAAGTGCTGAGGACTTACAAAAACCCATCCCATTGAGGAGAATAGGGAACACCCTCTTGTGTTTTCCTCCGAGGTGCCCATTAATAAAAATTTCATTGGATATATTCTTGTCTTGTCTATTGGATATATGGAGTAAATCTTATTTTTCTACTATTTAATGTCTTCTAATGCATAGATCTAGATTTTTGCAGTATTTCTCTTGATCATCTAACTGCAGATTTGAAGATATTAGCAGTCATTTCTACTGTTAGGGCAGTTTGTTATGTGCAGTTAAAGTGGTATTTTTTTGTACACCTCGAATCAAGATTCGTACTAACAACTAGCGACTCCACACAGGTTTACCATTACGACTGCTGTCATTTTTTTGATCCTTGCATATCCAGCTGCTTCAAACCCTAGGATTTCTCTTCGGCCCCTTGTTTTGCTTATTCTTGATGTTTTTTTTATCCCATAAAACCCTAAAATGATAAAAATTCTAACTTCCGCGTGTTTTCGGACCCATTGCGCAGGTAACAGACATCAGTCATAGCTGAGATGACAAATTTTTCTGAAACCTACCACCGAGAGTGCCGGAAGTGCAGGTCATACTTTTCTACCCAAAACCTATGACCTAGACCTCCAGGGTGCACTTTACAGCCCAAAAAGTGCGACCTCTGCTGAGAATAGGCCAAAAACTGCGACCTGGACTTTCTGCAGGGATTTTTCTGAAAGTTTTATGGGTTTGTCTGAGCCTCTGTTCAGGGTTGTTAGACCTCCGTCTCTGCCCGTTTTGGACCTGTACTTGTTCTGTTTCACTCAACTAAGTGGGAACCTAGCCCCCTAGGGCTTCAGTACCCTCCACTTTTTGTGGAAGAGTGTTTGCTGTTGCAAGTTGTCTGAAATTTCAGAGTCTTTAGCCATTTTTTCAGATCTGATACCTCATCTTCAGATCCACTTCAGATTGGCTTTTTATCCATCCAAATCTCCTCATTTAGCTTTGTTTGGGTTTTCCCTTAGTGGGCACTCCGCTTTCCTCCTGGAGATGGCCTTGCGCCACCATTTTTTACATCAATTTTCCTCTGATTTGTTGCTATTTTTTGCACCACTTTCCAACAGATTTTGTCTTTTAGATCTATGTCCCTCTTGACCCTAGATCTATTAGCCTTTTTTAGTGTGTTTAGATTAGTTTTTTTACTCACCTATAGACTAGTTGTTGAGAGACCTGCCTCCTTGGGTTTTGAATAGTTCATTATCAACTGTTTATTTTCTGTTTTGCAGGCCTATATACTGACATTTGTAGGTTTATTTACAGCTATACAACACACTTTTTATTTTTTCTCTACAAATGTCTGGGTTTAAAAATTAAAATTTACACACTTTTACACACACACCCTAAGTGAAAAAGGGCTTGGTTAACACTGCCAAGCAAATACTCTAAAAAGATTGAAATCATTTGATCCTGCACCTCTTTGCCCTTGTTTCGACATTGTAATCATTTGATCTTGCACCTTCCTACCCTTGTTGGTATATTTTTCCCTTGTGCCGTATTTGTGTCGTCACCATTGCGCCACCAAGGTGTTTATCCCGGAGACTTATTGGCCTTCATCCTTAGTTTTCGGTAGGGAGACTTACTCCTCCGCATAAGATTCGAGTTAGTCCTCAACCGAGTCTTCACTTCAACTCTTCTTCTGGTCCTTTTGGTTCTCCTTCTCGTTCTGCCTTTGGTTCTCCTCCTATCACCTTCACCATGTCTGGTGCAGGACCTAATACTGGTGGTAACCTCAGCCCTCCCGCAAGGGATACCACTAGTGGGACCGCAACGGACACTACCCTGGCTGCACCCTTGCTCCCTTTCATGGCAGGCCTTAGCCTCCCCGACTTCAACCAGTTGATAAACGACCCTATACACCATGGTGCTAGTTTGCCCGCTATGCCAACAAAGCTCCCTTCAGACATCCCAAAGTTTGAAGGTCTTGCTGGACAAGATCCTTCAAATCATGTTAGATCTTTCCACATGTGGTGTTCCTCTAATTCCATTACCAATGACTCTATCCATCTTCGATTGTTCCAATGAATTCTTACTGGTGAAGCTTCTAAATGGTATTTTGATTAGGCCACTTCCTTGTTGGAAATACTGAGAGGGGGGGTGAATCAGTATTTCTTTCAATTAGAGCATTAGTTAATATTCAATTATTATCAGTGTTTGTATAATGATAGTAGCAAGAAACCCACTCCGAGACAAAAACCACCTAATGCTTTTCTAATAATTCTTTAATATTCAACTCTAATTGAAAATAAAGGTCCAACTTCCTAGAATCTAGAAAAGCATTCTTCTCCAGCTCCCACTGGATGGATGCTCCAATGCCCAAGATTCTTCAGTAGTCAACTAAATGGATGCCCCAACACCCAATGAGCTACAAATCACCCTAGCACCACCCTACCACCCTATAGAAGAATAAAAGAAGAATGGACTCCCGTACCAGGGAAAATGGTCCATTTTACAATGATATAGAATGATGCAGAAGAAGAAGATATACTACACCATAAACCCAACTTTGACACAACCACCTAATGATGATCCTAGACCTCCCAACACTACCTCTTCAACCCTTGGCAGATAGACACTAGTACAATTTGTACAATAATGTATTTACAATGACTAAGTACAATGATACCTTTACAATGATTGTATGCAGTGCTGCCCACTTGAAGACTTCATATGATGAACTTATTGCTACTGTTACGCACCTTGGTTGCTGATATTTTCATGCTACCCTCTATTGCACCTTGCTTGGCTTTTCTGCCGTAGAAAGTACGGTACTTTGAAATCCTTGACAACACATGATCTAGCTTTTTCTTTCCTTCTAGGAGCTCGATATTGAATCTAGTGTATCTCTGTTATTTTAGATCCTAAACATCTGATTTTCAGTCCTATAGTATTCCTTTGAGTCATCTTTCCAATTCCATAGGTCTAACCCATTTTGGATTCTTCAAGAGAGAGTTATACCCAATCTCTCACAATGCCCTAATTATGGATTGTTTCAGAAGAGCACACTTGCAAGGCATGCCACGTGTCACTATTTCTTCATTTGGCTCTAAAATTGATAGAGAGAAAACTAAAGCCTGTGCACTATCTTCCACTTTTTACAGAATTCCAATCCGATACTCAGAGAGATATTTATGATGATTTTACCAAGGTCACTTCTTTGAGATGAATTTCAGGAGCCTGCAAAAACCCTGACTTCCACAGATCATATCTCCAAAAATATTGCGCAAATTGATCTGAAATTTTTACTAGAACTTCCTCAGGATTCAACTTCGTCTCATAAACATTTCAACAGACAACCGTGAAAAAAATGATAGAGCGAAAATTCCACGATGACCTATTTCAGATGGTCGAATCCCTTGCATAAGGAGGAAATGAGGATCACAATTTATATAAATGCTTAATTTGAGAGGGGCTTCAACAAGTGAATGTGGGAGGGATTTTAGGAGCTTAAAAAATATTAATTATTACTTTTCAATGACCCATGCCCCAACCCCATGGGGTTTTAGCCCACTAACTGGGGGTACAAACTTCAAACATGAATATCTCTCAAACCGTGAAGAATTACATGGCGTGCCATATATCAATGGAAACATCTCGACAAGTAGAAACCATAAAAAAACATTATTAACCCAAAATATATTAATTTGGTAAGTCAAAATTCCCATGCAATATTGGGTTAGCCCCTGGTGCTGCTTGGGTTGACATCAATGATGGCCGTGATCAGCAAATCTCCCCTTTTGGCATTGATGGCGCTCCTGAAGTACTCCCCTGCTGATCATGACACCTCTTCCTACAACATTCTCTCCCCCTTTGACATCAATGGCAAAGGGTAACTCCTGACACAACCATCCTGTGACTTTGTACACACTTCCCTCCCCCTTTATATTCTAAAAAATGGAAAATCTAATAAGAACTTGGGAGAATCCCAAGATTTTAAGCGAATATTCCAATGCGGCAAATATTTAATATGTGATTCTTTTGGTGCTGCTTGGAATCTTGCTACTTGTCCAATTGCTTGCATAACATCTGGTCGAGAGGCTGTTACATATAGAAGACTACCAATCATAGATCTATACAATCTCTGATCCACATCCTTAGATGAGTCATCTATGCTCAATTTGCAACCTGTTACCATCAGAGTAAGGACAGGTTTGCAATCTTCCATTTTGAATTTCTTGAGCATTTCCTTGATGTACTTGGCTTGACATATAAATATTCCTTTCTCTTGCGGAGATATTTGAAGCCCTAAGAAGTATGTCAGCTCACCAAGTAAAGACATCTCGAAATCACTTTGCATCTTTGTATCAAACTTCTTACTTAGTCGATCATCATTGCTACCAAATATTATATCATCCTCTTTAGCTATTAGACATGCTTTAGTTGCTTCATCCATAACATATATATCATTTGGAGCTCAAATTGTTGTAGCCACAATTTCACCATACCTGCCTTTCCTGATTTCACATTTTGTGGATTTGAATAGTATTGTGTGTCCTTCATCACACATTTGTCCAACACTGAGCAAATTGTGATTCATGTTTTCAACCAATAGAACATTCTTGGCTAGAGCATATTTTCTTCCGAGAGTGACAGTACATGACCCTATAACATTTGAAGATCCATCATTTCCAAAGGACATAGTTCCATCCTTATTCTCTTTTAGACATACAAATTTATTTCTATCTCCAGTCATATGCGTTGAGAAACCGCTATCAACATCCCACGCATCTCTGTTGTTTTGAACCTTGAGAGCAAGAGCACAATTATAAGTCTTCTTCTTCTTCCATGTTTGTTCGTTATGTGGCTTCTAAGATTCTTCTAGAGGATTTTCAAGTCTGCAGTCTCTGGCTATGTGTCCAAAGTTTTGACATTTGTAACATTCAATATTATTTCTTAAATGTTCAAATCTATTGATGTTGTGAGCCACTGGGGAGGTTCATATTTGACGGATCTCTGGAAATTGTATTGGTTGCTAGGGTATGTGCGACATTCTACAGCTTTATGACCAAATTTTCCACATGAATAACGATAGCCATGAAAAATATGTTGGTACCTAGATGGAAATTTTCATCGAGGAATCGTCTTCCAAGGATGTGCTTGCGAATCTTGTCCAAGGAAGTCTACATGCATGTCAAATTTCATAGGTTCATTGTATTTTGTTGTAGAAGGTCCTACTTCTTCTTCTTTGTAACCGAGGCCAGTTCTGTCATTGTAAGATCATTGATTGTTGATGAGTTCTTCCAATGCCCTTGAAATTTGTTGGCATAGTTTTGGATAGTTTTTCCTTTGTTATTCACTTCCTCACGCAGCGAGACTACTTTGGCTTCTAATTCTTCCTTTTCTTGGTTGCTTTCTTCCAACTTCTTTTGAAGTGACTCTTTAATGCATTTTTGTTCTTAAACTTCAATTTTGAGACCTTGAACTTGTTCTTCAAGAGTTTTGGAATGGATCCTCTCCCCCTTGAGATCTTTTATAAGCTTTATTGGTTCCTCATAAAATTCGTCTATGGTCCATCCTTCTTCTTCATTGTTTGATACCTCTTGCTTATTGTGCTTGGGTTTATTGTGCTTGGCCAAAAGCAATACTCTCTGATTGGCTTCTTCTTCACTATCATTGTCTTCATCGAATTATGAGCTATATTCTTTAGAGAGAAAGTTCCTTTTGGATCCTTGCTTGTTGAATTTCTTAAATCCTTTCTTTCTTTTTGATTTTCCATTACTTTTGTTTGGACATTTTGCTGCAAAATGCCCAACCTCATTCACAATTGCGAGGAAACATATCAATGGAAGTTTACCTTTGAATTGTCCCTTACCAATTTGTAGTTTTCTTGTGAAGTAAGCATATTCTTCATCTGAAAGACCTTCTTCATCATCTTCCTTTTCTTCACACTTGTAGGTGCATGTCTTTTCAATTGAAGGTTGTTTATCCTTATTGGTTTTCTTAGATGCAACGAATGTAGTTTCTAGATGTGAAGTACCCTCTTCTTCATCAAGTCTCATTTCATATGCTATGAGAACTCCATGTAATTCCTCTTTGCTGAGTTTGTCCAGATTTGCACTGTATTCTAAGACTGATACCTTTGGGTTGAATCTCCCTGGTAACGTTCTAAGAATCTTTCGTATAATAGTATTCTCATCAACTGGCTCTCCCAATCCTTCCAGAGTATTGGTTATTTCATCAACGTATTGGAAGTATGCAGCAATGTTGCAATCTTCTTTCATTCTAAGTTGCTCAAATTTTTCTCTATAGATTTGAAGCTTTGCTTCTTTGACATTTGAGTCACTTGCATATATATTCTCAAGCTTGTCCCATACATTTTTGGCAGTTTTACAACCCAACACCTTATGATAAGCAAATTCAATAAGTCCACTGATAATAATATTCTTTGCTTTTGCATCATTTACCAAATTCTTCTTACCTTGTTCATCCGCGGTTGATGTAAATCCATTTTAAACAGTGTCCCATACTTCGTAACCTTGCGCCAAGAGATAGACCTCCATTCTTCCTTTCCAGAGTGCATAATTATTTTCATTGAATAGAGGTACACCATTCTTGGTATGCTCCATGACCTCCTTCCAGCTGTTAAACTACTATTGAAGGAACCAAGCTCCGATACCAATTGTTGGAAATACTGAGAGGGGGGTGAATCAATATTTCTTTCAATTAGAGCATTAGTTAATCTTCAATTATTATCAGTGTTTGTACAATGATAGCAGCAAACAAGAGGAACACAAATGCACACAGTTTTTAAGGTGGAAACCCACTCCGGGACAAAAACCACCTAATGCTTTTCTAATAATTCTTTAATATTCAACTCCAATTGAAAATAAAGCTCCAACTTCCTAGAATCTAGAAAAGCATTCTTCTCCAGCTCCCACTGGATGGACGCTCCAATGCCTGAGATTCTTTAGTAGTCAACTAAACGGATGCCCCAACACCCAATGAGCTACAACTCACCCTAGCACCACCCTACCACCCTATAGAAGAATAAAAGAAGAATGGACTCCTGTACCAGGGAAAATGGTCCACTTTACAATGATATAGAATGATGCAGAAGAAGAAGATATAC